>KN835261.1:0-66618 GCA_000827255.1 Suillus luteus UH-Slu-Lm8-n1
ATGGGCCGCCCAGGTATCAATGGACCACAGGAGTCAGTTGCAACCATATCTCCGGTGCTTCTGAACACGGCCAGGGTGAACCACGAGAGGAAAAATAACAAAATGCATGGATCATGTAGCTTGTAAAAAGCATAATCCTGTTATGGAGAGTTCACTCCCTCCCCCGTCAATTTGATGTTTTTGAGTCAATAACTATATTCATGGCCTGTATGGATGACATAGACACATTACACAGGTATATAAGACACTATTAAGTAGGGTGGACCAGTGATGTGGCAGGGTGTGGTACGATGTGGCAAAATCTTAAGGCCTGTTTGTTGGTGATCTTGTCTTAGTCATCTCTGATTCGGGGACTTGCGTAGAAATTCCAAAGCAGGTGATCAGCTTGCATAGCCTAGTACACGCAACTGGTGGCGCGACACAGAGTAACCGCTCGACAAGCCCACAAGCTGGAAAACATGGTACACTGGATATCTTTGACATGTGCAGTTCTAATGTCACATTTCTAGGCAAGAAGCTCTCAACAGCAGGGGGCAAAGTTACTTGAGCGTGGTATTGGTATCTGGCCGACACAACTTCCAAGATATGCTGAGATAGTAACACTGTGAGTATCCATTAGCTGATACTTCAATTCTGAGTTGAATAACATTTTCTGCATATCCAAAGCACAGATAATCATGAAGATACCTTAGTCCGTATGAAGGAGATTGATGACCCTTGGTAGGTCGCCTTTGTCACTACTCTGCTCAATACTTAATAGTCTAAATTTAACACTATAAACAGTCCCGCAATGTATGGCAGCTGGCAGGAGTTGGTTCATCCATTGGGTGGTACCTACTATTTCCATAATACAAAGGTGAGTACCTACCAGTTGTATAAGATGCACTTACATGGTGTCAATTTAGAACGTGCTTACACCAATGAATTTAAGACGTTATATGGATCTACACAGTCTTGAAGACTTCATTGATGTGTCACGAGCCGCAGTGAACGAAGATGGGTGGACACTAGTCGTTCTCCCAACGATCTTCATGGGAGAAGAACGATTTCAGTACTATTATGTGGTCCCTGACAAGCAAGTCATTACATGGTTAGAAGATCTGAATGGTGAATTGCTATTTGGAGATTGTATCCAGCCCAGCGAATGGAGACATAAGAGTATATCGCCCTTGCCTTACTTTTTCTCCCAAATTTGATTTTGTTTACACAGGACTTGAACTTGAGGCTCAGTATTGGTGAGTGGTCACCTAAGGATGTCACCCTGATTGACCTAACATTTTCACTGTTTGGCAGGAAACACTTTGAATTTTTTCCGTATCAGTTTCGAATGGAATGCCCACAAGTAAGATGCATACGGAAAGAAGTTGTTTGCTATATCGGAGGTAAGTCCTATACCGCTACAGCAATTGTCAGAATCACCCAAGCAAAAAACAGAAGCCACAACTTTGAGTCAATCCTCTGCGGCTTTGATGTTCTGGAATCTTGATCAGATGAATCAAGTTGGTATACATTTGGCCACTATCGGTATGTGCTCGCATTCCCCCCCCCCCCCCCCCTTGCATGTAATCCTGACGATCAAGAAACAGAAGACCTTGCCAACAATGAAATGATAGATGAAACTGGTGTCGTGTTCTGTTGTGCGTGAGCATAGAAAAACAGGATCTTTTGGATACTGATTTTCCTTCCAACAGGCAGGATATTGTATATCCTACGTGCGTGATTTTCTCATAATTAGATGTTATTATTTACCAGATTGTGTAGGCCACCACCAGTTTATAAACCGACACAACCAACCTGAAGCCCACCTTGTTCGAAACCATGAGCTAAGAGAGAAGCACAGGTCATGTAAAGCTCTTGTTTTCATGGGCAATGCTGCAGCTATGATGTTGTGCATGCCAATCACGATAGGTCGCATCAGGCGTACTTCTGTTGATGGTATCCTCAATGGGGTGGAAGTGAATTCACTTGTTGATGATTTCAGCAGTCGAGCAAAAAATCAAATCACCCTGGTAAGTGTTATGCAAAGGAGAATACTTCCCTACTCATTTTTGCTTTGATAGGCAGGAGTCTCTATGGCTATAGACATCGCCATCCTAGTTATTCCAGGTCTGGGCACGACACAGACCTCACAAACTCTGTGCTCTTGCTCTTTACTTCTAGGTGCTGGCTGTATAGTCACGGGTACAATGGTGCAGCACTTTGGCAAGAAAATGAGGACAATGGACTTTGCGGTTCGATTCACACTATCTTTCCATAGCCTACACCTGACCTTGCTAACCTCAGTCATATTATCTTGGAAAAAAGAGGAATATGTTCATCATCATCACAGGCATACCGACTTCTTTTTGTGTATTGAGGTGAGCACACTCTGATTATGATTGCCTGAATCTCTCATAGAACTACTGGCAGCATGATGGGTTCCATCCTTGGATTTCTCTCAGGTGTTGCCATAGACTTCAAGCCATCCGCACCGCTAATGATTGCATCCATCATTACGCTCGGCATTGTACTGGCTTCATTGCTTGTTCTGGTGCTTGCCAGTTGTGGCCCAGGACCGGCCAGGGTGCGGCCCCAGTAATATTGGTGTCTGGAAGATATCTTCCGGAACAGAGTACCACAAATATAGAGTAGAATTTACTTCAAGTTGATTTGTACATACCGCATGAGCACTTATTCCAGTCCAGAGGGAGTTAACAAGTGCAGCATTTTCCAGTCACACAAATATTTCACTCTTTGTTTCAATGATGATGAACTGCCTGGTCTTCCGGGCGTCATTTTGTCAGCAGTGAAATGGGCACCAAGCAACTACAGCTGTATCGTATTTATATGCTCATGATGGGTGGGTCACATGATTATTTGGTCATTTTTCGTCCTGGGACGATTTTTTACATAACTTGCTTAGTAAGAGCTTCAACCTCCACGATCCGACATGTCATATCTACAGTAGATTCGCGTGACTGCACGTGGAATAGCCCATGCCCAACTTTAAGTTATCATGTATCCAGATATTATATATTATACAGGTGCAACCTCATTCTGGGTTGCGTGCTTATCATCATACCAATATTTCTTACCCGTCAATTCTCGATAATGACGCAAGAGTGCCACAACATCCGAAGTCAACAAAAAGTTGTTGATGCTGAGTACCTATCAACCACCGTCAGACAAGCAACGATTCACATCTATCCGCACGTACGAGAAGCCATGTCCTCAAAGCGGCGACACCAGCAGCTAGATCTATCATCTGCCAATTTTCGTTGATGAACGTTTTCGTTCCCTTGAAGTATTCCGAGACGAATTTATTCCTGCCGCCCCGTCGACAAATGTAAGAACTTCACTTTGAGTCGAACGTACCGATTGAGAAATATCCAGCGGAACCAAAGCGCCTGCATGACCTTGTCTTCATCTCTCACGTTGTCAATGTCGAAGATTTCTTCTTCTCTATCGAGGATGACCCATGCGAGGACACCAAATTTATCCAGTGGCAGTTTGTTTAGAAGATCATATAGTCGGGGACCACCCACGCGACATGAATAGATGCCGTCGGACTCGAGTAGGTAAGGGTACTGTGCTGAAGGCCCTAGGGGATCAGGTCGTGGAGGGGGTGTTGGCATTCCAGAAGCATGACTAGATGATGCGCGAGACAGCGTGCGGGACGATACGGAACTACTGCGCGTATTCGACAAAGTCGATGAACCCACGCGAAATATCGGGTCATACCACTTTGGTTTGATGTCAGGTTGATCTGCGTCAGGGAAAGGTTGAGATGTCACAGAGGTGTTTCGTGATGGAGACTGTGTGGTCGCTGGAGTGGATTCGTTGTGGTGAAAATTGGATGAGAAGTCGGTGATCTCTGTCGAAGCAGTCCTTGTCGAGGTTGTCGTCATCGCACGTGGATGCGGCAATCTGTGAAACAGCCATCGTCGCTTATTTTCAGGCAGTGGATATGAAATGATTTGAGCAAAATCTTACAGCGAAGCATGCCCACCGGCAGGCAATGCAACTGGTAATGCAACGTGTCTTGTCAATGGAAGTTGCACACACAGAGTATAGTTGTCCTGCATGAGTTTGTTCAGCTTTGGATCGTCCGTTGCTGCATACAACCTACCATATCCCACCGGAAACCTACTCCTGGATGGTCCCGCTGGAGATGAACTTGGAGAATTTGCTGCGCGGGGAATATTCCGTGAAGTTCGCAAAGCGGACATCTCCAATCGGTCATTGTCGTCCGAGTCTCCTGTTGCTCTGAATATCTATCCTCGGCAATTTGTGCTACACACGTGTATATGACCGTAATGGGTTTAGAAGGTGGAATTCTACGAGATGGGTCAATTCCGAGGGACTTGCATCGACTGAGAAATCCTTTGCGGAGGTTTCGTAGCATAAAGGGAAGGCGGTGGAATTTTGCGAGCCGGATGGTTGTCAGTGAAATGTGTTCCAAAGCCTCGATAAGAGTATCTGAGGGCATTTCCGTAGGTGCGTCATCCATTTCTGCAACGTCCGATTCTGAGGATGATTTAGGTTGCTCGTGAACAATGTTGTGAGGGAGGATATCAAGATTCACGTATTCCAGCTCCTCGCTATCTTCGCGCACAGGAGTGGGAATCGCAGATTCGTCATTGTCAGATGATTCGGGCTGCTCGCGAGCAATGGTGCGAGAAGGAACATAGTCCACATATTCCAGTTCCTCGCTATCTTCGCGCGCAGGTGCGGGTATTGTGGATTCGTCATTGTCAGATGTTTCGCTGCTCTGGGAATCCGCGGGAGTGACGGAACGTCGTATTTCGGGTGGAGCCTTCGCCGATTTGCGTCCAGATTGAAGTTTTCTAGCTGCTTTCACCTGGACAGCGGACTTTCTGCATGATCGCTGTCAGACAGCACTTAACAATTGCCATCAGTCAAAACTCACCTGAGAATCTCGACAGAGTTGCCCAAGGATTCAGCCCCGCGTAATTTAGATAGCTTCAAACCGACATCGACATAGTCTGCACTCCCGCTGCTATGTTCGCTGGAGCTGTCCACAGAATGATCCTGGCTGGCATCCCTGTTTGCGCCAGACATACGAGGCACGCGTGAATGTGTCTTGTAGTCTACGCCTTCGAACTTTCGCGCGTATTTTCCAGAAAATGACTCTGCATGCATGTGAAAGCGCATTTGTTGCGATTTAGTGGCACGGTGCCGGTCAACTGAGGAACATTGAGCGGAGTACTGATGATATGATTTTGATATACTTACGTGCATTGTTGGTTGGCGGTCTGCCACGACCCCTATGTGGGACTAGTCGGCGTGAGGTGCAGAGCTGTTGAGGACGTGCTTATTGTACATACCATTTGCCGACGATCTCCCCGTAGCACCAGGTCGGGAAGGTCCCTCGGGAAAGAACGAAGCTGATTGAGACGGAAGCGAGGCTCTTTTCTCCAGAGCACCAGATGAACCAATACCTGGATTGAAGCGTCCAGACTTGTGTCCAACCCCATTACGGGCGACAGGACGCCGCTCGACGGGCAGTGGAAAGTCTTCAATGTTGAATGTAACTTTCTTTGGGGTCCTGGCAGCAACATCAGTTTGCTGCAGGGGTTCGCGGATAGCTACATTTCGAGCAGCATCTGATGAAAGTGATAACGACGTTCATTCATTCACGGTCGGCTAGATTAAGTTACTTACCAGGTCGTGATGGATCTCTACTGACTGGTCTCGTATTCAACTCTTTGTCTCTAGGACGAGTATCGATCCTTGCATCAGCGGTTGCAGACTTTGAAGCGAGAGCTTTTGCTCTGAGACGATTGTCTGGCCTGGCGTCATTGGTGGCAAAGACAGGCCGTGGTCTATTTGTAGAAGTATCGAGCCTTGGATCAGTTGCCGCTATTGGGGCGGGGACTTGTGCTGCGATACGACCGTCTGGCCTTGAGCCGTTGGAGCCAGTTTTTGCAGCAACACTGGTAGTTGGTCTTGCAGGATTATCAAGCCTTGGGTCGGTGAGTTTGCGAGCGCTCTTGACGTTGCGAGGGGGAGGAGGCACTCGATCCCGTGGATCTGACATGCCGGTAACATGAAGATGGGTATCGATCAAGTCAATGGTATACTTATCGGTAACATAGTCGTTGCTGTCGCAGCGTTGTTGTACTTATCATTGTGTGAGCAAGTGTGACGATGATGAATGGCTTCGATAGCACGTGGGTGTGACAATTCGTGTTGTGCCACGGACTCGGACATGGCCGAGGTGGATTCTCTTGGCAACTCTTCAGCGTATTGACTCTCAGAGCGCATGTCCAGCTGTCTGTAGTTCTTGGTCTCAAATAAACAGCTACGCCCTCTCCCACTGCACTCCGAATTCAAGCTGAGGCCCAGCTGAGGATTCAACACTATGGTCGATGTTGTTGGACTCGAGCTAAACGAACTTCGAGTCTGTATGAAATATTTGGCATATAATATTATTTCATGGTTCCAACAACGAAAATATGCTACGAGGACCCATGCTGGCAGTGCTACTAGTGTGATTGCCCGCTTTCTCTGGCCGCCGATCGCAGAACACAGATTCATTCCCCGAACGGAATGCCGCTGGCGGTGCCATAGCCAACCCGATCATCCCAAGGGCCAATTTTTGGACTGCCCCGTACTCCCCCTCTCTTTGGCACTGCATACTCCTCTCCTCTGACATTGAGCTCTCAGCTGAGTGCGACATTGATGCGCTCAGGCTGTTTGGCGACCTCTGCAACGCAAGAAACATTCTACTAACACGGATGATGAATCACTTCTGCCATGTAAGCTAAGATAATTTGTTTCCGCGGGTCCAACAAATATAATAATATTGGATTAAATAGAGTCTGTCGGCCGCGGCAAGAAATTTCAAACCAAGCGGATATCCTTGACCTCCCAATGTGAGACATCCGATGAGTCATCCATAGGGGCACATCCACTGCATTCATTACAGCGCATTCGATCCGACATCAACTGAATTGCTCCAAGAGAGTTCCGCCAAGGCTCCAGTATGAGGTCCTCTATTCATTGCCGACGTATAAAAGGACCACAGATTTTGGCAATCAACTCCATCAATCCAACTCATCCAATCGCATTCACCAAGTATCACTATCCACCAAATCACCATGTACTCCAAATTCATCAGTGTTGCATTCGTCTTCGCTGCCACTTTGGCACCTACCAGCGCAGTGGCCTTACCAAGGGGCAATGCTGTCGATGCTCGTGACGATCCCAAGATTGCCACTGTATCTCCCATGATCACGCCCACTGTCACGCCTACGCTTGCTACAGCTACACCTACACGCACCTCTTTATCCACCACTCCCACGAGCTCTACCACATACACTAGCCCAACCACATCTTCGTCCATCGTCACGCATCCACCCTCGTCGTCTATTATTACGCCGTCGAACACGTTGACGCCCTCGACGACTGTTACGCCCATTTCTAAGCCTTCTGAGACTGCTAAGCGTTCAGGCTCGGCGACCACTTCAACGTGTAATGAGGTCCTTCCATGGCAGGTCAATCTTGCAGTAAGTTGTATTTCCATCTCAAATCTTCCTCCGCTCACATCTTGTTCAGTACAGCGGAGGTGAACAGGTGACTTTTAAGAATCAGCTGTGGACTGCCAATCAGTGGAACTATAACAGCAACCCGGATTCTGCTGCCGGCGCTTGGACCCTGAACGGGGTTTGCAACCCGTCGGTCACCCCAAAAGATTGTAGCAAAGTCGTTGCTTGGAACAAGTCCACCGCTTACCCCGGGGGTTCCTCAGTGACTTATAACGGTCATCTTTGGACCTCTACGCAGTGGACTTCAAGCAACTCGCCTGGTGATACGTCCGGAACTTGGAAAGATATGGGTGCCTGCGCTTAATTTGACACGACTTTTTAGATGTTTTAGATTATTTCATTTGAAGGACTTTATCTTGGACATTGACATTTCTTCAATAGCTTGCTATGGACTTTATTTATTTTTACTGTGTTGCTTGTATATTTATCGATCAATTATTCCCATTATCGTTTTATCATGTGTGATCTGATTTATTAAATCATCAAGAATTGAATTCCTGCCAGGGCCGTGTTCAGCATGATACTATCATTCGACCAGCCATACTATCTCACAGACATTCTTCTGCTACGGAACATATTACACAACAACTCAATGTGGCAGATTGTTAACGCTAGAGCCTTCGGTGGTTTCAACATCGCATCGCAACTCATAACCGAGTATCGAGCGCGTTAGTTGTCAAACACACTCGTGACTAGACACAAAAAGCTGACAATGAAGAGTGAGTGACTGCACAGCATAGTCCTTGGAATATCGCTGGCCGCTTAGATTTGTGCAGGTATAATTCCGAGCTTGCACGAGGATCCTGAATATTCAAGACGCGTACCACACATATTGTATATAAGCGCGTTGACTGTGCAACTTGGTGCTGCTCCGGCGTTACGCGAGCACCATCCTGCCTGAAATAAGAGTATTTCGCTCAACCTGAACACATTACTCGCAAAAAGTACCCCAGGTCGCCTGGTAATCCGTGAAGCGCAATGGGAAATACAACGTCCAGATGTCTTCGGTCATCGCCGCAATAGATTGCTCGTTGACGGATGATACAAGGGCGAGCACAAGCGTGATAACAGTCCCAAGAGCTAAAAGGGATTGTACGCATTGGTCTGTAATGGATGGTGTCGATTTTAAGACCGAAATAATCCCTGAGAGAAAGAAGGAATGACAAGCATTACTTCTAGAGCAATGTTGGGCAGTAACACCAGAATTAGACCCTAGTTCGGACTCTACTAGCTCTTCATCCGATGAGAGTGGCCAGACGACGAAGATGAGTAGAGAACCAGCACACGAAGATAATTAAGCATGGGCTCCCTGCCCGTCGACAAGATGTGAGGGAAAGCTTTTCAACCTACCTTACGCAGGTCTTAAGTGTTTCAAAGTCATGGCCCGTTCATGCCGAGGAGATGAAGTTGAGCTCTGTATCGTTTTCCTAGCAGACCGCATTGACATTCCTAGATCAGCATATTATCCCTTAACAGCTTATGCCGTCATTAGAGCCAAGGCAAAACCTTATGAGGCTGATTGGCTTGGCACATGCACTACTACCACATGTTAATATCAAACTGGAATAATAGGCTGGAGGTACAGCACCGTCGGATTTTGCAGCTGGGAAGTGTAGAAATTGAGAGGAAGCAAGTTGTCGGCTGGTACGCTTTTTCTTTTTTTTTTTTGAATCCTTGGTTATTGTCCTTTGGGGCGGGGCCCTATGGTGGACACTACATACGGTGTTTGTACTGTTCTATTTATATGTGCTTTGTCCTTGGTGTGTCGATGCTCTGCAATGGTCCGTGCTGGGCAGGGACTGGGACGCCGTCTTAAGGCGTTGGGTTGATGTTACATTCTGTTTTGTGTTCGTCGTCGTCGTCGTTCTTTCCTCTTCCTTCTTTCCGGCTGGTACGCTAATCCATACTAGGTAGCAATTCTTGCGTTTTCCACATCAACGTTTGAATATTCAATATTCAGCATCAGCTGTTTCAAGCTAGTCTCAAGCACGTACGACGCGGCCTTGAAGCTTGACACCAGGAGGCGGATGTTATCACCGCCTAGCTATAGTTTGCCCATTTCACCTTCAAGTTCATCAAACTACACCTCCAAGACGTAAGTTACGTGAATGAAGATAGACGTTCCTTCTTACTAGTATAATTCTGAGTTACAGTTTGTTTCATGACTGTCCATTGAGATGTCACCTGTGGGTACTCCTAAAGCTTCACAATCGCATCAGGACGTAAGTTCATCATCAACCGCGCAGCGTGAAATGCGTCCGTCATGATTTTATATTACGACGCACTCTGGGGCTAATTATCTGGTTCAGACGAGAATTTTGTTTACATAATTCACCAGACTTACTAGCAATAAAGATGAAACAGACGGAAGATATATTGCAAACAACATGATCCGAAAGTATTTGGAGGTGAACGTGGCATCATATACTCAAACCCCGTCATCACGGATCCATCTGGGTCATGCGGCTACTATCAGAAGATGAGCCGCGAAGGAAATTCGTACTGATTTTAGAGCCTGTGTCTCTTGACCATGCAATCCCTGAAGCGACTCTAAAAATAATGAGCTGGGGTGTCAAAACCTAGCAAATCGTCAGTGTAGGACAACTCATTGTACTGGCGCATATGAACGCACCACGAAGGTTCCCCGGATTATTCCTACCGCCGTCGCACTTGGGACGCCTTGGATATAGGTGGCAAGGTAGGCGATTCCCAGGACCGTGAAAGGGAGAGTAGACTCCACCAGAATTGCCGCAGTGCCCGTGTAAACACTCCTCTGTTTGTCAGTGAGAGCAGATCGTACTCTGCGGTGGAAGAATAGCAGCCAGGAAGGGATCAATGCAGTCACAATGATGTTAAAGCTGACAGTGAATGCGACCCATGAAATACCGAATTGTGCAGCAAGGCTCTGCCATATATCCGACATTGGGATGGCACTCTCAATCACCATCATGACAGCCATAGCTGTACAGCGCAATGATTAGTTTGTTGCAGGATCGATGGTGCAGCACATACAGCTAGATCCCAAGTATATCATTGCAGGGATGACAATTACTGGCAAGCCTGACTCCCAAATGATGTAACAGCAATAAAGCTTTTGAGATGTATGGGCGCCAGAGATTGATAACGAAGTGTGTTATAAACTTACCAAAAGTCCATCTGTCAAAATGTCCGAGGCATAGTTTGCCGCTGTGCCAAAGGCATTGTACCAAGCGGCCGAGTTTGCAACAAGAAATGCAGGGGGGCCACCAGGGTTGTTTCGCCTTTCTATCCACATTAGCTACTCTTGGTTTCCCTATGAAATGGGGGTTTAGTGTGAGCGATGCTCAGGCTGAGGCCCCGGCGTCGCAACCACAACTTGAAGGACGGCACAGCCGCCATGCTGGCCTGCATAGGCAGCGACTTAAGCTTCGAAACGATCATGTGTGTCGGCGGTAGGCAGATGATATTGACCTAGAATATATCGAATATGCTGAACTGGCTTCAAGATCTAAAAGTCAAGACGCGTCCGTGGCCTCCGAGTTGGATGTCGTGACACGTCACAACTTATTACTAATCTGAGAACCTTTGTCACACTTCTAAGTACTGTTCGAGGTGGTGCCCGCCGCAGCCTGGTCATGGATGAATCTCCTGGTCTATTGTCGGGACTACCGAGCTACAGCGTCAGATCATACATGTCTGTGCGCCCAGTGTACACTGCATGAACTAACCGCAACTTGAAGTACTCAGTTTTCGCCTGATATGAAACTATGGCAGTGCTTTGGCGCCCCCACATTGATTGGCAAGTGAGTCCATCGGATTTGCCCAGTGCCAATGGACCTTATGATCAATGCTACTCTGACTCGGAGGTTAAATAGGGCTATAAGAGGCTCAATGGACTTGGAGGCTTCATTCCAATCATGTTGCTAACGACTGTTTGTTTGAGGACAACCTGATGATGAGGCCATCTCTATCTGTGCCAGGCCACGGAGGACGTTGCACTGCTATTCCCTAAGACTGCCTTGGACAATCGGATCGATCACATTGGAGTGCCTCGTCCCCCTCTCTCTTACTCCTATGTTCACACATTATTAGCACGCCTTTAGGATCCGGGGACCCACCTACTCTCGAGGCGCGAGAATCCAAGCAGGGTGAGTGTTACAAATCGTTGCTTGGCCCATCCGACTTAGATCATGTGCAAATCAATTGACCGTTAGCTACGGGCCTTGAATACATTCAATTGAATCGAGTCGAACTATACCGTATGCTTAGCGCTAAGCATGGCTTAGCATTCCGGCTCTATGCCCCTCTAGGATGAGGCCCCTCTGCTTTTGCAGTACAAATAGACCACAAATCTCTGCTGAATACCCGGATCAACTCTTCACCGACTTTATCTCAATACACCATGTACTCGAAGCTCACTACTGTCGTGCTTGCCTTGGCTTGCGCCTTTGCTCCCATCGGTGCGGTCGGCGTTCGCAGGGACAACGTTAGGGTATGTCGTCGTTGTCATAGATTTCATTGTGTGTAATAAACTTTTCCGAATCTCAGCCCCATATGGCTCGGGACACTCCCCCTTCTACGCCTGCTCAAGTCTCGTGCAACAACTACCAACTTTGGCAGGCCAATTATGGAGTAAGCGTTACTTGCCTCATGTTCTTCCTGCGCTCACATTTCCGGCACAGTACCAGGGTGCCTCCTCTGTTATCTTTAACAGCCAACTGTGGACTTCTAAACAGTACTCTTACAATAACAACCCCGAGTCTTCCGCCGCCGAGTGGACTCAAGTCGGGTGTTGCATCGAACCAATTACCAACAAAGCCGAGTGCGCAACCATTCCTGCATGGTATCAGAGTACTGCGTATACCAAGGGCGTCAAGGTGATTTACAGTGGGCGTCTCTGGATTGCCACACAGTCGACTCAGAGCAACCGCCCTGGTGACGCTTCCGGAACTTGGCAGGGTCTGGGTGAATGCAAGTCTTATTGATTCATATTTGTTTGGAGAGTTTGTCTGGAGAATCACCAAAGTAACGGCTTACTTTGAAATATTTTTATGGAGATTGACCTTTCGCCAGCTGTATTCTTCCCGATTGATGTATTTTTATCCTTAGTCCATTCGTGTGCTTATTCTGAATCGTCATTTACATAAATTGTATGATTGAATATGTTATCAATGCGCAAAACGGAAATCAAGTCTTCTGTTCCCAACGTCCTTGGTTGTGCTTAAATAATGTGCGCGTTCCTAACATTTAACAAGTTTTTAGCGTCAAACTCGTAGCTTTCATAAAGTCCACAATGAACTTACCTTTCCCGTCATCGCATCCCAAATCTTAGCTCGTTGTCGGTTGCGCCAGATGTAATATGCCTTCGTAGCTGGGTACAGAATACAGATGTTGACGCTGCAGATGATGATGAGAATCTTGTTGCCGCGTTGATCTGCACGCGGAGATAAGCATGACGATTATGTTGCCTGGGAAAGAAAAGGAAGAGCGACATACATCTGGGTGCATCGCTGGCTACGTAGATCTGTGCGGATATGATTCCGCTGGCTTGCACAAACCTAGCGGAAGGTGAGTATGTCTCCAATTTGAAAATGGAGAATTCCGCACATGTTGTATAACGACGCGTTGACTGTTCGACTTGCCACTGCCCCGGCGTTACGAGAGCACCACCCCACCTGATACAAAACATGAATATTTCACTCAAGGATCGTTTTAAGTAGTACCTGGATTGGATGGGTATATCTGGTAACACGAGGACGTCAAGAATAATCATGCTGACAAGCTCAAACTTACGGATATGACAACAGACCAGTCACCACAACCTGAAAAGTTTAGCAAACCGCGCATGATGCGCTGTCTAAAACGCGTTACTCACAAAGAATATCCAAGGGTTAGGATTGTTAGGTAATGCATACAGTGCAACGAGGAAAGGCAATGTCCAGACGTCCTCCATCATCGCCACAATAGAACGCTCGTTGACGAACTCTGAGACAATCGTGATCACAAACATGGTGACCATTCCGAGAGCCTGAGATGGTATCGTAAGGAGGTTGGTATTAAATGTATTGAATCTGGGCTCCCCGTCCTGAGTGTGTCAAACGAAGGGATACTTTTGATACTTACCCGCTGTTCCTAAGCAGTAAAGTGAGATATGTTGAAGGAGGAGAGCTCGGGATGCCAAACATGAGGCCGCTACATTTCATGAGTGCCTAACTCTTACAAAGATCTGGGGAATGACGTACATGATGTAAATTGGCCAAAGGTCATAATCACACACTGCTGTCCACAGACGACGCAATGAAAGGCCCTCGCGGTTGTGCATGTCACCCTGAGGAATTGAGTTAGTTACAGCGTCTAACGAGACTGGGACATGATTACTTGCCTTAGTGGGATCATCCCGAATTATTCGGTTGACGATAATGGTTTCTTCTCTTTCCGTGAACCAACCGTTGGGCCTGAACCATGTTTTGGTCTGCGTTGGCGATGGAGGCATGCGGAAAAAAGTGAAAAATCCTATAAAGAGAGTGAGGAGTCCCCTGTGGGAGGGTCGAGTTCACATGTCTTGTGTCATTGGAAAGACTCGGACGCACTCAATCATGAACAGCCACCTACGATCAAGTCAGATTTTTGCGAAATTAGCATTAAACTTCTACTGACCGCCATCCAGCAATGCCAGCTACTCCATCCATGTGAAGCGTGCCATAAGCTAGAAAACTAGCAACGATGCTGCAGAAGTTCAAAGACATCCAGAACAGGGCGAGCCGGACGGGTAGCTCCGTCTTCGTGTAAAAATCTGTCCGAAAGTCAGCAAGATAATATAAGTGGAAGGCAACTGACATACAAGATAGATATAATATCAGATCTGGGATGAAGCTGTGGGATGTCAATAAGGTGTACTCAGGCGCGCATGGGGGGTTATGCTCACCCGCCTTGCAAGCAGCTGAATTCACTAATCAGTGAAAAGCTTTGAGACAGTGATGACATGACATTACCCAAGAAGCGCTCGACAGACCAAGAACGACGTCCTCCCGGTCAGCCAAAATTGCGACAGAGCTACGATACCTGTGACCTATCGATGAGAATTGTTTTGATACAGTTGTTCGGTTACATACTCCAGAGGCAGATTTGCGTTGGTATCCAGCGATCCGGGCCAACCTTCAAAACGACCATAAGCCACATGAAAAAATCTATAGTAAATAACGTACTCGCTTCGATATCAGCTGTGAGGGTAGTTCTGCACATAAGAATGACAACCTGAACACGGTATTTCCGAGGTTGAAGTCTAGATGACTGAAGTCAGGGTATTAATCAGGATGCAATCGAACGGACTTGCCGTTTGTAGTCAATTTAAGATCTTGCAAAAAAGTGCTCGAGTTTGCCTGGTTGATGTTGTTTCTGTCCAAGTTCAAAGCGGAAAACCCTATAGCTGCCGTAAGCATGATCTTCCAATCCAACTTGCGGACCAGGGCCTTTCTCGCATTTAACATGAGCAGCCTTACTTTAAATCGCGATGAGTATAAAGACTGACCCTTTCCTCCCTATACGTCCAACGAGCGGTTGGATCGAATCTGTGGATATTCTCGTAGTCTTTCTTGGGCCAATAGTGAGGCGCAAGGTCAGGATCATCAAAGACAGAGCGTTTGGTCGCAATTGCATCAGGATCAGGGGAGACGATCTGCTTTCGACGAAAGATGGTAGTTGTCCATGAGAACTGTTCCTCCACCTCATCCACCAAGTGATTAGTGGATAAAGAACTTCTTTTATCAATAGAAGACAGCAACGAGACGGGCCGACTAAAGCGGTCCATCGTTGGGGTTTGCTGCTCCGAGTCTGGGGTAGCACCCGGGCTCACAGAAGTCGTCATCTCGATGAGAGAAAGGAACAAGTGTGGAGCAGGAATTCTTGTATAAAAGCTCGCAAGATAGGCACAGCTGAGCACACCATCTATCCCCACTTGCATACAATGCGGAATTGTGCGAGTGACATCAAATTTCTGATCAATGGCGCAAGATCTTGTTCTAACAATAGGCAGAACAACGACAAGAATCCTGCAAATTTTGGTAGTGTTATTCCTACGGTTGAACGGAGATGCAGGGCGACCGGATCCTAGAGCGTTCGCAAAGTCAGTACTTGCAGAAAAAGCACGTTCACTGTACTCAATGAACTGTAATGGTCGACTTGTCGGCTATGTCAATGCACCGGCGATTTGAGTACACCATACACCTATTCGCTTGCTCCTCACACACGTCCCGAAGTGACAAGAGTGGCTGTCAGAAACCAGAGGCACACCAACAGGGATGTGACTAGAAATAGTATCATGCATATAGTGCGCTTCACAAAATGACAGAGATGGGGGAAAACAACCATGTACTCACTGAAATCATGCTGCAATGCATCATGGGGCAGCTACTTGGCGCTGAGTGATCTCACGTATGAATTGCGATATCTGGCGCGACTGTCTAGTGGCGGCGACTGTAACCCTATCACCATCGGGTTGCACTGATACTCTTGGTATAAGTTATAAACAGTGACCGCCTCGGGCTGACTCTCTCAAGGAACTTGAAACACTAGCTAGTCCCCATAAGCGCAAAGCCTGAACTTCAGCGCTAAGAGTGCCAGTGCTGCCACGAACCCGTGCTTCGCTGGCACAGGTGGAGCAACGCTTCAAAGCTCCACGCCATCAAGATGCTCCGAGTCCGCTACCAAGAGTAACCAGTGGGAACAAGTTGAAGCCGTCAGGGTTGAGGCTGTGCCATCTGATGAACCACGTGGCTTATTACCAATTTTGATCTCAGGCATTTGGGTGCTGCTGTTGTACTTATCGCCCAGCACGGCCCAATTTCCAGTTGTGCAGCAATGAAGTTTACAAAACCCGCCTGGGTTATGCACAAGGGTGAGTATTTATATGTAAGGAATATTTGCTTCTTGATCATCTTCTGCCATACAGACAGTTCCAAAACCGACCACGACACGAAGCGCCTCTCCATATTCTCTGTTCACGTTCATCCTGATGGCTCGCGCATAGCGACAGGAGGGTTAGATGCCAAAATTCGCATTTGGAGCACGAAACCCATTCTTAACCATGCATCCGAAATGTCCAATCGACCACCAAAGTCTTTGTGCACGCTGAGTATGCATACAGGCCCTGTCTTGACGATCAGGTGGGCACATTCTGGGAGGTGGCTTGCAAGTGGGAGCGATGACGAGATTGTGATGATATGGGACCTTGATCCGTGAGTTTGGCATATGACTTTGATGTGCTTCTGAAATATCCATTTGCGCTTCTCTCCTTTGAATACAGATCGGGTAGGGGCAAGGTCTTTGGTTCCAACGAAGTCAATGTAGAAGGATGGAAACCAATGAAGCGACTTCCAGGCCACGAAAGCGGTGAATCGGGTTTGTCTACTTGTGTTTATATTTGCACTAAACAGCTTTCAGACGTTACCGACCTAGCATGGGCGCCAGAGGATCGTTACCTCGCCTCAGTTGGCCTTGATTCCGTCGTTTTAGTATGGTGTGGATATACCCTGGGTGAGTTGTATTTTCACTCTCGCTTACACCGTCCGCAGCTGTCGGTTTATTTCACACTTCAGTAACTGGTGCTTGCAAATGTTTTCAAACATTTCTTTCCAGCTTCAGTAGTCCAGAGCGAGGAGTTCATTACTTACACTGCTTTCAGAACGTCTTAGAAAGCTGGACCAACATCAAGGATTCGTCAAAGGCGTTTGTTGGGATCCTGTGGGCGAATTTATGGCCACTCAGTCCGACGACAAGTCAGTGAAAATTTGGAGAACGACCGATTGGCAACTCGAAGCAGAAATCAGAAAACCCTTCGAGGATTCTCCTGGCAGCACGTTTTTCCGCCGTCTTAGGCGAGTGCGACCGGTCAAATTCATTGAATCGTTTTCTTACAGAGTTTTGCAGTTGGTCGCCTGATGGCGCTCACATCACTGCTTCGAATGCAACGAACAATAAAGGCTTCGTTTTCATTGCAGCAGTCATAACCCGTGGAACATGGACTTCTGAGATCAGTTTGGTTGGTCATGAGAACACAGTTGAGGTTGCGGTATGTGCTGACCGACCGTGTATAAAGTGTTGCCATTCTCATGCACGTCCCAGGCCTACAATCCCCATATTTTTTTGCGAAATCCCGCGTCACCTATAGCTACATCTAATATATGCTCTGTAGTTGCTCTTGGCGCGGATGACAGATCTATTTCCATCTGGCAAACAAAATCTGCACGACCTCTCATCGTCGCACGGGAAGTTTTTGAACGACAGATCATGGATCTCAGTTGGTAAGCCTCCTTGGTCTTCACTGAGAATTTGATTAATCTTTTGTGAAGGTCTTGGGATGGTCTGACCCTCTATGCCGCATCCTCGGACGGAACGATAGCTGTTTTCCATTTTGACCCTGAAGAATTGGAAGGCATTGCTCCTCATTCTGCTCAAGAGCAATATTTACACAAGTTTGGCTTTGTACCGCCGCCAACTCCAGAAGGATTCTCGCACGGCAGTTTCACCCACAGCACAAATGCTGCTTCAGCTTCGAGGATCACGCCACCACCCTCCCCAAATCGTGCCCAATCGCAATCGCAATCCGGTTTTGGTGCATTGAATGGGATTAATGGTGCTGAGCACATCAACAAGCTTGTTGCAAAGAAGAGCAATAAGAAGAGAGTACAACCCTTGCTTATGTCATCGGTGCCTTCTGCATCAACGTCACGCTCAGCCCTAGTATCAACTTCCGCATTACCACCTTCAGCAAGTGGCCTCGGACCGCGTGCATTCCAAGTGCCAGAGATACCCCGATCACGGCAGGCATCACACTCCGCATCACCCGTACCAAGCCCACGAACTTATGACGCTGATATTGAGATGGGAGGACCAATGGATATGGATGTTCCCATCGATGCACTTGACACTAGTATGTCAAGTGCAAACAAGGGCAAGCGGAAAGCGTCGGTCCTTGATATGTCCGAGGACCGGCCGTCCAAGCCCCGTACCCTCGGTGGCGATCGACCAAGGGAAACAGTCGCAGTGCGAGAGATCGCATCGACGAGTTTGGTCTCGACGCGCCCGCATCTATTTGAGGGCGCAAATATACTGCCTGTTCCTCCACTGTTGACATTCTTAAGTGCCAATGTGGAGGGAAGTGACCTTGTTTTTGAGGCCCGAAATTCAGAAGGAGATGGTTCGTAAGACCTTTGACTCGTTGTAATTTGGCTGACGTTTCTTGCAGGGCCCACGGAAGTCACGTTTGCTGATGGAAAGCAAACATTATGGCTGGACTATTTACCATCTCCTGTACTTGCGTTGACCGCGTCCACAACATTTTGTGGGGCTGCTACGCAAGACGGTTCTGTCAATGTGTATTCACATACAGGTCGAAGGTTAGTTGTACAATGGGGGTCTCGTTGTTGTCTCAATAATGTTTGGCAGATTGATGGCAACTCTAAGCCTGGGGTCACCTTGCGCGATGATGCACGGTTGCAAGTTAGCATTAATGATACTCACAGCTTCTGGTCAGCTAAGCTCAATGTATGTCACATAACTTCCTTTGTTCCATAGTGCTTACTCTCTCTTAGAAATGTGAAGAACGTTGCATCCTTTTTTCCACCTACATCAGTGGCACCCCTCCTCTCCTCTTCGCCGAATTGCACGATATTGTCTGCCACTGTTCGACATAATGGCGCACCAATGATTCATTGCTCTTCCGGTATCGCATATACTTACGATGTTCAGCTTTTCTCCTGGACAAAAATAAGTGAGCGCTGGTGGGCAGAGGGCTCGGATGTATGGCAAGGTCGTCAACGAGTAAACAAAGACAAGGATGTGATCGCCTCCATTGAGGGTGCAATCAGCAGCACGAGCATCTCAGCGCCTCACAAAGAGCGTCCCACGTGGTGGAATACGGCACTCACACTTGGGCATCTGGAGAGCAAGTTGCACGCCGCCAAAACCCTCGACAGCGCTATTGAATACAAACAAGCACTTCTAATATATGCAAGGAAACTAGCAGATGAGGGCTTCAGGGCGAAGGCAGAGGAACTCATCAAGGAGCTTTTCGGCCCCATATTTTGGTAAATTGCATATCCTGGATGTTTTGACGTGAATTGCTCACCGTTCATTTAGGCGACCTGGTGGAAGGGACGACTCTTGGACCCCTGTTGTTGCAGGCATGGCCAAGCGAGATCTTTTGCGCGAAGTATTGTCTGTCTTTGGTCAGTCATTCTGTCTCCATCACTTCTTAGATTACTAAACTTTTGTACAGCTCGGAGCAAGACCCTTACCAAGTTAGCATTAGACTGGCAAGACACTCTAAAAAAAGCGTCGAACGATGATCAGCTATGACGATGCTTCTAAAATAGATAGAAACTTTTAACTTTGGCTGTGATTCAGCTTTGCCACTGGGCGGACTGTTTGTTTAATTAACATGTGCATTGTAGCTGGACGCTTCACTAGATAAGATACAGTATTTATCTCAAGGGGATTTTTGGCAATAAAAAATTAAATTATTTGTAACTCACGTTTCAATTTCAAATGCTGGCCGGGTTGATGTCATCCCCACGCGGAGTCCGAGTCGTGCCTGCTCACGTCACTTTGAACCTGCACAACCATGAGCGATGTTGTCATTCGAGAGGTTGGTTGTCGAAATCCCACCTGTACGCAGACAGCGTTCTTATTGAGCTGCTCTGTAGGTTGCAAAAGATGTCTGGATCTTCTCCAGGTAAGGGATCGAATTCATATTCTGGCTCCCGCTAATATCTCACGTCGACTCGATAGACCTTTTGCACGACTTGGAATATTCCCAATGGGAGGGAGGTCCACTGCTATCAAATTGCGACAGGGAGGCGTTTGGGTACTTGCATCGACTCCACTGACACAAGATACGCGCAATAAAATAGATGAACTCGGTGAAGTCAAGTGAGCATCCTCCAGTCTTGTTCGTGTCGACTTACACCCAAATCTCCAAGATACATTATAGGTGCCGATGCTGTTCACCACCTCTTTCTTGGTTCGTTCGTTCTCCACATAATTACTGGCGTCGTCAAGGTTTTGTCTGACCAATCACGATAGGAGAGTTTAAACGGGCTTACCCCAACGCGAAGTTAATTGCTGTTGAAGATGCCCTAAAGAATATGAGTGACAAGAGCCTCCAATTTGACGGATGTATGTCATTGCGGTTGATTTATCCTTTAGTCACTGAAGTCAGGTTTCAGTGTGGGGCCGTGACCCTCCCGGCACAAACTATGGCTTTGAGGACGAGGTAAGGCAGATTCATTTTCATTAGCACAAATGTGATCCAAATATCTATAGATAAAACATTGGTACGCGCCTGTCTATTCACTAGGGCTACTAATTTAACGCTTTGCAGCTATTTCTCAGGTTTTAGGAATAAAGACGTGGCTTTTCTGCATATGCCATCAAAGTCACTTATTGAAGCGGATCTACTTTTGAATCTACCAGCTAATGAACAGGTCGAGTACTTTCCTTGCCGGTCATACGTTTGCGTTAACATCTCAATTAGTACTCAAAATCATCCTCCTCGGCCCATGGCAATATCAAGCCGGACTCGTGGATCCAGAGGGCCATTATCAAGGGCGTAACGGTCAACGCTGAGTTTGTATATTATTCATCGTTCATGCTTTTACTCTAACGCGTACGCAGAGCTATGCGCCGCGACGCAATGACAGTTGCTAATTGGGATTTCGATCGAATCATTCCTTGCCATGGGGTGAGAAAGACTGTCATGAGAATTTATGTGACGAGTGACCATTTTTGGCAGGATGTGATTGAGACCGACGGCAATAAGTCGTGGAGAGCCTTGTACAGTGCATTCATCAACTGAAAATCGCGGCTTGCTGTTTGATTTGAATGTATGGAAGTGACAATGATGTCATCTCAGTCTTGACAAACACATTCCTACAGCACATCTAATCTCTCATGTTACTAATTGCCATTCGGTGGCGCTTCAAATGGTCAGCCCCTGAACGCCGTTCCGCCAACACTCAAATACTGACAATGGAGAAAACAGGTCGTAACTAAGGATCACTCGAGTGTGACATACTAACTATGCCCGGCACATCGTATCAACCATCATCAAGCATTGTTGAAAACAGGACATTATCCTTGACAAACACGAACCCAGTCTACGTAGACATATCTAATTGATTCAGAATATAAAACGAAATGGCTCGTTCAGAAATCCCACAGTATTTTGCTCGCGGCTTACCTACAAGTGGCCGTGTGGGATATCGATGTCACAAGCTTGACTTCCGCGGATCTTCTCCCATTAGGAAGTCTATTGTTGCATGCTAGTATGATCGTGGAAGGTGTCAAGGGTTGGTTTTTCAGCTCACAATCTCATTTGTTCTCGGTACTTATCCCCAGACTAGTGTGGCGGAAACGATCGAGGCGAGATCCTCTCCAACGCATTGTTCCGGAGACTATTATGTGCAAAAAATCGACTTGAGCTCGATGCGAAGATATACCAGACGTGATCATCTGAGGCCGGTGTACCGTTGCTCAATCGTTTCTGTGCGATCGTGCGCTCACCAGTTTCAGTAAACCTTGTGTTTGTATTGAAACGAAATACTCACAATCGGGATGCTGGACGCTGGCGCTTGCTAATGTTAGACAGGTCTACGACGAGTATCATCTGATATCGAACGCGTCATTTATGGTATTGAGTCTCAGACCTAGTTGTGAGGCCTAAAACAATTTGCTGATGATATTCATGGGCGAATAGGTTGACTATCCAAAGAATTGAGTGGCCGAAACTACCACGTATATACCCCCCAACCATGCTATTCGCTTTGCTGCTAGGTCTAACGGCCAACACGTCAGCTGTACTGTCCGTTGCCCTGACCATCTACCTCCTCTTTGCGTTCTGCATGGTGGAGCGGTGTGTCCGCGACCGTGTGCTTGCGTGTCGCGAGCAAGGCAAGAAGTGGTGAAGAGCACTACGCTACGATAAATTTGAAGCCCGCAAGACCCTCCATGGATGTGGCCAATCTACAGTGCTATGTGTCTGCTACTTCGCCCTGTCCCCGGGGGCCGGGGACCCTGCTACAATGTGAGTCGCCACCTGTAAGGCTTGCCCTAATTGCGATTATAAACAAATCATTATTGCCCAAGTCCAAGAGAGAATGCATGTCTCAATCACTGGACACGATCAGACGATACTATCTCATGGCATTACCCATCTGTTGTAAACCCAAGAACGTACATGCGGTGCTCATATCGTACTTCGGTCGTAAGTAGCTGTTTCTGACCCTGGCGCATGCAACCTTACGCGATGTCTGTGATTCGGTTTTGGGACTTGACATGAAGTATCAGCCTTCAAATAACCTTTACAACCTTGTCGTCCCAGGCTGCACCGCTTCATACGGTTATGTCGGTAGGGTGAATAAACCTGGTATCGATTAACATATAGATGGAAAACAATTCTGAGGCAGACATACAAGCTGATGTGCTGGTGTCTTGTGTCCATGTCTCTTGCGGTCGAGGGCGCACTAGAATGTAGTCAAGCAGGCATGTCAGTGGCAAGGGGTGCTTACGGCATAGGCGCGAGTCGGGAGGCCTCTGCTAGTCGTCTGTGTCAATGTCACATGCAAGTTAATTCACGAAGTGGTTGCAAAGAACGTTTCTGCCGCAGACAGAACCCCTTGCTCGCCCTGGCCTGGATGATCGATGATCTCCAATAGTATTGATCTGCGCATCTAAATCATCCTGTCTACTGTACGTATCGTTGTCACATGAAGTCTCGACTCGACTCGGTGCGGAGATGGACTTCGTTTTGGTAAGTATTGCTCCAAAGCAAGTGTCATCTGACTTAATCACGGTTAGCTGGTTGGACCACTTTCTAGTATACGTAGCACGTTGCTTCCGCATGGCTGCCTCAGGTGATTTCATCGATCGTCCTGAAACCATCTCACTTTCGTAGATGGCGGCCGATTCCTGCTATTTGAACATTTTAGTATGCATGATCAATGCGTTGAACTTGAACTGTTCAAGCGTGCTGTCAAAAATAACTTGGTCAAGTTGTTATAGCAAGCTGCGCGAAGGCGCTACTCCCAACTTATGAAGTCACGCCAAACAAGCATGCTTCGAAGATGGACCCACGCCTCCAGAAGGTCCGTCTTCGCCGCTAACATGTGCCAAAGTCGTGTGCAGGCAAACGTTGTACATCTATAAGACGTGGTGGACTCGCAGGCTCCGCACAATTTCCATTCCCTCCTTATTCCAGCACTATGCCATTCTGTCCATTATGCCCGCCTGATACCCAGGAAATTTTGACTGGGTTAGAAGCGGTGAGTAGTAATTTGCTTCACATAATTCGATTGGTGGACTGATCGAGACTCTTCACTTGCACCAAGCACATTAAAACGAAGCACGCAACGCCGGGATTAAGTTGTAAACTCTGCCACCAAGACTTCAAGAATAATGCTGCGCTGATTCAACATCTTGCATCTAAGAAGCACCACAAGTGCAAATCAGGATGTTCTCAGACATTTATGACAACCTCCGAGCTCAGCGCACACATCAGGTTGGATCACAACGCAGGATCTCAAGTCCCTCCTGCGGCTGCTAGTACCAGTAGAGTCGAAACTACAATCCCGGTCACGTTTCCCTGTGGTTCCTGTGGCATGAAGTTTGTCAGTTCTGAAGCGCTCCAGAATCACATACGCGTTGACCATGCACATAAACACCAATGTCCATCTTGTTATCAAGGCTTCTCCTCTTCTGGCGCTCTTGACGAACACCGGTCGATCAGCCATCCTCAAGCCAGCGTTTGTTTTCCATGTTCCATGTGCAAACAAACGTTCCCCTCCGTAGGCGACCTGACTCATCATATTGGCGCCGCCCATCCTCTGGCTGTCGAAGCACCGGTCAAGAAAGTTTATCCTTGCCTTTCATGCAACCGCACGTTCTCAAAGATGTCTAAGCTTACTGCCCACACTGATACTGCTCACCCCTCCGGGCCTGTTTGTGCTATTTGTCGGCTCAAATGCCCGTCTCAACATGTTCTTGATGATCATGTCGCCGCAGTGCATACCACGCGCGCACTCTATAACTGTGGGGTATGCAATGTGGCGCTTACCTCCGAAGAGGGGCTACACTACCATTACTTGCAGTCTCCAAAAGATGCCCACCCAAAATGTGTCGAGTGCAATCTCGGGTTCGAAAACGATGCGGTATATGCAACGGCACGTTTTCTTGATTACGCTTTGTTGTGATTTCTCACTCTCAAACCTGTATTTCCAGCATCGCAAAACATCCCACCCAGAGCCGCCCCGTCCCATTTCTCCACCAGCTTCTTATCGCTGTACTTTTTGCGACAAAGTCTTCAAGCTTCAATTAGCTCTGGATGATCACACGGCCGCGAAACACTCTTACACCTGTGGAATGTGCGATTTCACTTGTCCGGCGGAGGAAATTCTCCAGGAGCATATCGGCTCGGCGCACTCGTGCCCCGTCTGTCATGAGGGCGTCTTCGCAAATGTAGACCTCTTGAATGAGCACCTCGCGGACCACACTGCTCCCTATCGTTGTGAAGTCTGCCAAACGAGGTACGCCGAGGAAGAAGGCCTACGACAGCACTACAAAGACTCCCCAGATGACACACATCCGTCTTGTACGAGATGTGACCTGGGTTTTCGGGATGCAGGCGAATATCATGATGTATTGCCCCCTCTTTTTGCGACATATTTG
Organism: Suillus luteus UH-Slu-Lm8-n1; assembly: GCA_000827255.1. Taxonomy (NCBI): domain Eukaryota; kingdom Fungi; phylum Basidiomycota; class Agaricomycetes; order Boletales; family Suillaceae; genus Suillus; species Suillus luteus. Next base: position 25,248 of record KN835261.1, read on the forward strand.
TGAAGATCTCATTTCGCGTTCAGCACACAGAAACGATCCACCCTCAGGTATCCTGCCAACCGTGTGATGGAGCGTTATTTTATCCTGAGGAGCTTTCTACCCATTACTCGACATCGCGCAACCATCCCGTGTGTGACAAATGTCAAGTTGGATTCAGCGATCAAGCTGAATTTGCTATGGTGGGTGAGTACCGTTATCATTGATGCCTTGACTCAGACCGCCGTGCAGCACGGTGCAACAGAACATCCAGAGGCATACTGCCACCTATGCCAGTGGCAGTTTGAATGCCCCGAGTCGTTGCAGAATCATATCCGACACTTTGTAGCACACCCCAAGTGCTTGGACTGTGAGTTGAGATTCGCAGATGCGGACGCCTATCAACATGTCGGTTTTCTTTTCCAGTTCGTCGAGTAATGTTCTAATATGTTCCATAGCATCTGTTTGTCGTGCATAGGCCACACAGTAGCGAGCCTGCGCCACAGCAAGATTTCGGTCCCGATGCTTTGGATAATGGTGACGGAGTAGTTCATTCCGAAAAGCAATTTTCTAATCCCTTTTCTCCCGATCGAGTCGACTCGACATGGGGTTTTGCTGTTAATTATGACTTCCCCTATGCCCCGTCCATCCCTTTGCCTCCGAGCACCAGTGGATACTCCAGCCCTCTGTCCCAGAGGGTTCTGACACGATCGAGCGTAGGATCGCGGTCATCATCCAGGACGCTTTCGCCACCTCCGATCTGCGGCATTAAAGTCGCAAATCTGGAGACTGGGCATATATTGGATCATCCCGAGTCGCCAGATTTTGAGCACTCTCCGGTTTCCAATATACCTACAGTTGGTACGCCGTTGATATCAAGTACAGACTTCCGTAGTCCTTTCAGTCCGCGCTCGGACGCTCCGGCACTTTTTTCTCCTTCTCAGGAGCTGAATGGCGCCGGTCATAGCGATCCAGAATCTTCTGTCTCTGCGAGATCGCCTGAGACAAGCTCTCCCGTGATAAAACTTCCCGAGAACGGCGCATCGCCGGTGTCGAGCTCTGGCTGGTCCACACTAAGTGGCGAGGATGCGTCGAGGATCTCAGCCAAATCGGAGGATTCACCCAATCATCGGCCGGTGGGCCTTGGTGTGCCTATGCTTCGCCTGCAAGTACCTGTGCCCAATGGCACTTCTCAGACAGTTAGGTATGATAACAAAGCCGAGCGTTGCTTTCGAATCTAAATCTTGTTTAGTATTTCGGGGACACCAAGTTCTATTTCACCTGAGTCTGCAGGTATTGATATCTCTGCGAATGTGACTCCCGACTACTTGCGGGAGGCTCGGGCATATCTTGCTGTGACTCATCCAGGACAGACACCTTCGACTATGAATCACGTTCACAGCCCGGCCATGACGTCCCCTAGTATAACTTCAATCGGCCTCACCGCAGCCTCCCGCGAACGACGCCGTGAAGTACGATTCGAGGATAGTATAATGTCGGAGCCACTATGGGAAAACCAATCGTCTGACTCGACCGATTCTTCCTTCGATCCCCCTGTCCTTCAAGGCCGGCGAAAATATGGTGTACCGAAGAAATCAGGTCAGCGACACTGTTCCTTCACAGATATCTAGAGTTGACAATGAGCACAGGTGCAAGTAAACTTCCTCGTTTCGCACCACTCAAGACGGGACGAGTTGCAGGAAGGAACGGGATCAATCATTCAATGAACGGTACACGCTCTCAGGCTCTCTCTCCCTATCATTGCAGGATTTGTCGACGAGAGACATGCGAAGATCTGACGACGACGACTTGTGGACACCTCTTTTGCAACGCGTAAGTACACCCACCCGGTTCTGGTCCTGGAGTTGGATTAACAGGAATTTTGTAGGTGCATCACAGATGCGGTGATACGAGACTCGCGATGTCCCGTGTGTAGGAATGCGGTTTTGCTTTACTGCTTGTTCCGCATCGACACTACCGTGACTTGCAATGACTCTGAGTGACCAACGACGAGCAGTTGGTCTACATATGTAGTATTCGGGTCTTGCCTGTGCGTGCATTGTCGTGAAAGTACCAATTTCGACGCTGGTAGTCATTCAAGTTCTATAAAATCTACAACTGTGACTCTTGTGACAACTTGAATGTGTGACAACTTGTGACGGCTGTAAGATAACTCGCTTATGTCATACTAGTATCATTAAATCCACCGTCAGGTACTAGTACTGACAGCAAGTCGAAAGTCGTGGCACTTCCCCCTCTCTTTCATTGTCTGAGAGAACTGTCTTGTATACCCATCCTTTAGCATTTTTTGGGCACCACAGCATCTTGAATACTAGTCAGGCCTGGTGGTAGTGTGAGGGTGTCGACAGTCCATCCTCCGAGTCCTAATCTGCTGCTACCACCATGCCCCGGTGCAATCTTTGTAATCGTTCTTTTAACGGAGAGGATGCTCTCCTTATGGTGCGAAGCCTTTTCGCGTCTATCTTAGTGTCTGACTTTTAACTATTCATCTAGCATAACAAATCAAAGCTTCACTTCAAATGCACGTTCCCAGGTTGCAGCCGTAAATACAAGACTTTGCTCGGAAGAGACAAGCATGAGAGCTCGCATCATCGATTCAATTGCAGTTCTTGCAGTCAAAAATTTGGCTCGAAAGAAGCTTTAGAACAACATGAGGGGGCCAAGCATCCGAGTCCCAGACACAAATGCAGATACTGCGACAGAAGATTTGCAACCGATGAAGGTCGTCTCTCGCACCAGAAGGCGAAGCATGAATCACGCACTGCTGCCTCATCTTCGTATATATCCTCGCCTTCACTATACGTCCATGCCCCAGTTGTGAAGCCTGCTCTCGTGGAGAAGCCTAGTGTAAACGCGGTCATCGATTCTTCATCCTCCGCACCAGAATCATCTGATGGCGAGGATGTCTCAATGACACAATCACCAAAGGCCCAAGCCGCCACACCCAAACCCGCGGCCAATTTCGCATGCGGAACCTGCGGAGAACATGTCGCGACGATCCTAGCTCTAGAAGCCCACGAGTTACAGCATAAACCCGATCCATGTGCTTGCACGATCTGCGAGAGAGCCGATAAGCCTTGTAGTTGCGTTATTTGCAAGCGCACCAACACCAGCACTAGCGCCTTGGTGGATGAGAAAGTTCTTGATTGTGTTGTGAGTGACGAGCCTGAAGAAACTGTGTTGTTGGCGGATTCGGTTGGGGATGTCGGACTTGATGTTGTTGAGGATTCTTTGGTTGGATCCTGTGATCTGGTTATGACCTTGGAATCCCAAGGAGCTACAGATCTGTCAATTGATCACAGCGTTCCAGCGCACGGCATGGATTCACAGGATGAACAACCCTTGCTGGAATTGGAACGCGAAGTGGATGGAGAGCGCTCTCATGACTTGACTCCCACCTACACGCCGTCAACCCCGCGTCACAGTCTTGATGATCCAACATGTCTTTCTGAAGTTGTTATAAACTTGACGGAGGGATGTAGCATTACCAACCTCCAAGTGGATATTGCACCCATGGAATGCGATAGCATTCCTTGTGATCTGAATGTGCTTGAGCAAGTAAGATCCGTGATTCTAATTCTTGATAAATGCTAATGCAGTCCCCGTGTCTTTCTTTGGCCGCGCAGCATTCCGCACTCGATGCTCACGCCAGTTATGAACACATGTGTCCAAGCCAACCTGATGTTCCCCTCGACTTGACTAATTCACCAAGTCAAGATCACACTATGGTTCGTTTAGTTTCGGATCTTAGTACGCGAATTCTGAGACATCTTTGTCAGTCCCCTCCGGAGCCATCCAATGACCAAACGATAGTTCTTGAGATGGATATGAGTCGCGAGCAGGCCGATAACCCTCTAGGGTGTGATCCCTGTGTTCCTGGATTGGAACCTGATATCACGTCTTCATCCCCTGAAAACGACACACTTGTTTCGGCTACCTCGACACCCGTGCAAGCTCGCTCTCCCCAAGTTTGCATCTCTGAGCTTGAACCTCCCGCAGAGTCAAGCGATCCTTCTACACGCAACCTTGCTCCTTCTCCGACCCCATCTGAGCATGGTAGCGTGAGGCCCCCTAGCATCACTCAGGATGACCACTCGCATTCTGGAAGCCGTCCTCTGTCACCGTCGACTTCTGAAGGTTCGGCCGGTTACTTTTCCGACGCCGATCGTTCATCAACACCCTCAAGCCCTCTTTCTGACCATTCCATCGTGTTTGTATCTGCGGATTCGATACCAGAGTACGTTAGAGAGAACCGTGCATATCTCGTTGCAACAAGCGCACCGTCCCATTCCTCAACGACCTCTAGTTGTGTACATTTACCCTCGGTGGTTACTTCGTCAGACTCTCTGCCACTTGAGCAGGATCAAGATGATCGTGCTGATGTGCCCCCTGGCGATACTCCTTCCACCAACGGTCAATCCCCCCTTTACTGCAGAGTCTGCCTTCGAGATCCTTGCGATGATGTAACAGCGACGATGTGTGGGCATATCTTTTGCAACAGGTGTGTGGTTCTGTTCTTTTGGGTGTCGCTTTCCATCCGTGTTGAAACGTTGTTTCAAGGTGCATCATTGAAGCTGTGATGGCGAGGTCAGCGTGCCCTGTGTGCACCGCTCCCACACTACTCTACTGTCTTTTCCGACTTGATGTCTAAAGCGAAACACTAGTACTGTCTTGCTTTCAACGAACAAATCACAATGTATTTTAGAATTTCCTGAATCATTACAAGTAGGATCTCTAGGAACAGGTCTATTTATATGGTAGTGGAAGGATGGATGGCCCCCGATGTCGTGCCATTGAGCCGCTTCCTCGCGGGAGGATCATGTCAAGCTGCAAAACACGCGGCGTTCTCAGTAACCATGTATGTAGGCTTCTACCGCCGAGGAGTACTCTGGTGAGGGCACTAGACTGGGACCACTTTGCGCCTCAGACTCGGAATGTCCTGAATCTATCACTTTTCGATAGCGTTTGAACGCGAGAAAGAAGCGTAAGTGACGGAGATGAACATGAAGATGGAAGGCGTAGTTGAGTTGTGGTTTTGGAGAGATGTTGGTGGTGTTCTACCGTGGTGGTTGATCGCACCTCCGAGGCACCATGATGGACAGTTCGCGGCGCTTCCAAAAAAAACAGGTAACCGGTATAAATGGTAATTCAGTCACCCGGTTCAACGCCCGCATATAAATTTGCCCCGCAGGAAGCAAGCACTGTAGGAGTGGGTTTTGGAAGGCGACGGCGTGTTTGGTGTGAACGGTGGACCACAATAATAAAGACTCAGAGATGCATACGGGTGGGGCTCGCGTTGAATGTCAACGATATTGAGATGAGTAGTGAGGGAGACGGTGACGGTGACGGTTGACTGACAGACGGCGTCTACTAGGACTCAAGATAGTCAAATGGATTTAAACAACGGCTCAACTCATCATCCAGATCACCCCTGTCCGGGTCCTTCAGGTGCCTTGAAACAAGGCTTGCCCCTGCAGGAAAGGTATCCACTCCTGAACATGCTGCAGGAGATGGGGGGCCAAGACTATCTTAGGCCCATTTATCTTATCTGATAATCGGCCGATGTCACAAATTCTACTTCCGCTTTCCTTTGAAATTTGATCCGCGATACACATATTTATTGCAGGGTTTGCATACAACCACAACAGAAAACATACATGACTTGTCTAGTTCTACTCTGGGTATCACCGGGGAAGTTCATCTACCAATCCTTCACTCCCAAGCGTGCTTATAGGAGGGCTATCAGCTTTTTCCGGGTCCGAATCCCCGATAGCTTCTTCTTCTGCCTGTTTTTCACTAGCAAGCCGTCTACGCGTGCCTGCAGCTGACTCCCACCCGAAAAGCTTCGTGCGACCCTAGTATCGCGCAGTTTAGCGGAGAAAAGACAGGAGTGAGAAACGAACCCACCTCTTTGAATTTCATGCGCACGAGCACAACGATTACCAAAAGCCAGTAGAAGACGTAGCTCAGCACGCTTCCACGAGTGGCCGTGTTCGTCCATCCTAGTACCGCGTTGAATATACCCCATGCTTGTTCCGTCTCGGGATTACAGCAGTCGAGATGCCATACGTTCCCGCGCACGTCGTATGATCCTGGTCCGTTACCGCCTGTGTCGTCTACGTCTGCGCCAAGCAATGTGTTGAATGCGTGCTCTTGGAAAGCCCAGACGGCTTTGCTAAACAAGCCAGCGCCAATGAGGAGAATCAGATTCGTCATCACGATAAGGAAAATCGTTAAAGCTGGTGTATAAGATTAGCAGGGTGAAGAAAGCCGCAGGATAGCAAAAACTTACTGGAGCGGCTAGCGAACTGGTAAATGAGATAACCGCAGATAAGACCGCAAACAAGGCCCACGATTGCTGCAATGGGAATTGATTTTGCGGGCTGTCCGAGGGCGACGCCTCCGACGAAGACAACACCTTCGATTCCTGTGAAATGTTGGGGGCATCGTGACACCTTTAGGTAAATGCGTTCAGGGACGATACTGACCTTCACGCAGGACGGTGATCAATGGAAGGATGAAGAGTACCCATTTGCCAGTTGTTGTACCACGATCGACATCTGAGGATGAAAGATAAGTATGAGAATGGAGGCGGTGGAGAGGAGGGGGACAGACGCTGGTCACTAAACGCGCGTTGGAGCTTGACGCGCCATTTAGCTTTGGCCCTGTCCAATTTGAGCATGGTAATGCCCATGGCGAAAATCATCAAGGATGCAATAAGTTCAAATATGCCTATTTAAGAATAGGTCAGTTTTGGTTGCGTTGCTGAGAACGGACGAGGATACAGACCTTCCCAGAGGAGTTCTGCCTTTAACCAGAGATTGGAGGCTTTGGTGAACCAGACAGCAATGAACGCTGCACCCAAGGCGAATGCGACGAACAAGCCTACGCTTGCACCGGCGAGAACCTGCTCACGAGTCAATGACAGTGTCAACATGGCTGCTGCAGCAACATACCTGGAATCTAAGTTTGCGGACCAAGCGTCTTTTGGCAGTGAGGTCCGAGTCCCCCTCTGTTTCTGCAGCGGGGCGCAATTGTTCTGTGATTGTCTGGAAACGGGGGTCTACGTCGCCATGGACGATCTGCTCGACAAGGCCTAAGAGTACAGACACGATGATAACAGCTTCGAGTGTCTCTCTGAAGACAATGAAGAATATGCTAACGCTGAAGAGATTCTGGGTAGCCATTTCGTCCGTGGTAAGTGGGGGACGAAATGAAGGGTGGGTGAAAGTAGCATGTTGGATTTATCTGATAAAGAAGAGAGCGAGCCTGAGTGACAATGAAAATTTTCCGAATGCCGACGACATCTAATCTGATACCAGGTACAATCTCTTATCGGCGGTTGTTCGGACCTTTCTTTGACCGGTTCCCTGCTTTATCAATTTAATACCTAGAATGATTATCCAGTGTCAGGGAACTTTGATCGGAGTAACAACTTGGCAAAAATGCCTCCACTTGGAGGCAGCAAGGTCCGTGATAACAGGGTATACCACCTTATCAGATTTGATGGACTACGCCAAGATCTCTACAATTTCAAATTCAGTTTCAAATTCGATTTATCAGATAAAATTTTAGCGATCAAGGGTAGAACTGACGCGCACTATTTAGTACTTCTCCTTCTCACTCACCGGGTCAAATCACTTCCATGTGGTGTTTCATCCCCTTCCTGACCCTCTTGTCCCCTGCAATAGCAGGTGTACAAGAAATTTGGTGGAATGTTACTTATGTTCAGAATGCAAACCCAGATGGTCTCTTTGAACGCCGTGTTATTGGTGTTAATGGATCATGGCCGTAAGTCTCTCTTTCTGCCTTGTTTTGTCTTACTTTTGTGTGTACTAGACCTCCACCGATCGAGGTAAACACTTCAGACTCGTTGCTCGTTCATGTAACGAATAGCATCGATAAACCTGCCACGCTGCACCACCATGGCATGTTCTTCAATTCTACATCATGGATGGACGGCGCAATGAGCGTGTCCCAATGGTATGTTCATTTTCAACACGAGGCATTTTAGCTGATTTTTTTTCTCACGCAGCGGTATTCCCCCAGGACAGACATTCGACTACGTCGTACCCATAAACTCCTCCGGGCAATCCGGAACCTACTGGGCGCATGGTCACTCAAACGTAACTACGGTCTTCTCCGACCGCCTTCTTTCCCTGTGCCTAATCTAACTTGGCATCTAGGGAATATATGTAGACGGTCTCCGCACCCCCCTCTTGCTGCATTCTCCAAATGAAACTTATGCTGCCGATTATGATGCTGAATTCACTGTTGTCCTGAGTGATTGGTATCATAACGAGCAACCTGCCCTCTTGAACTCTTTCATCAACATTGCAAATCCAGGCGGGGCCGAGCCTATTCCCGGTAGGCTACCTCGTCCTATAGGTGTACCGATTTAATTTTCTTGGTAGATGCTGCCCTCATATATTTTTCCCAAAACGGTTCCTACCTCGCTCCGATCTCAGGTAGTCACCCATCTCCTGTAACAAGCGCAGTAGGCTTCAACGAGAACGCGACTCTCCCCTTCCAACCTGGTAAAACCTACAGACTACGCGTCATCAACATGGGCGCGTTTGCGGGGTTCTTTTTCTGGATTGACGGGCATCAGATGCGGATTATCGAAGCTGATGGTGTGCGTTTCGTTCTTTCTTTTTTTTGATAGGTTGGTAGACTCATGTTGTTGCAGACTGACACGCAGGAGCAGCCTGTCGATATGCTCAGTTTATCGGTGGCACAACGTTACTCTGTGCTTGTCACCGCGAGGAACGATACGTCGTCCAACTGGGCCATCCATGCGAACATGGATACAACCATGTTTGACAAGGTTCCCAGTACTCTAAGTCCCAGTGCGCAGTTTTCTTTTTTGAGCACTCGATTCTAGCGCTTACTCTTTGCAGACATCACCTCCACCATCACGTACTCCTCCTCCTCCAACCTCACAAATCTAACCACCGTGTCCTCTTATACCATGGTCAACGACAGCGCCCTTATCCCCACCATTATATCGCCCGCTCTCCCCCCAACAAACACCGTCGAGCTCGAGTTCAACTTTGAAACGATGAGTGACGGGACAAATCACGGGTTCTTCAATGATCTAGTGTACAATCTCCCCGTGGTACCCGCGATCATGAGCGTGCTGAGCCTAGGCGACAATGCTACCAGCTCCGTAGCATACGGACCATACAGCTTTGTGTTCAACTACGGAGACGTCGTCGATCTTGTGGTGAAAAACGGTGATACGAACCAGCACCCCTTGTACGTCTTCCCCTCCCTCGCGCGTGATACAGAACTAACGTGAAGTTCTAGCCACATGCACGGATACTCGATGCAGATCGTGAACAAAGCGACAGATTATACATCCGACGATCCATCGCTGAACCCCCCGCTCGTCGAAGGGCAAGTAAACCCGATGCGTCGTGACACCGTCACCATCCCTGGCGGAGGGTCAGTCACGCTGCGCATCGTAGCTGATAACCCCGGTGCATGGCTCTTTCACTGCAAGTCTCTTCCCCTTCAAGCGAAACGCATGCTCACATTCACATTCACATTGTACATTACATTGGTTATTATACAGGTCACATCGAATGGCACCTCGAATCAGGCCTTGCAGTTCAGTTTATAACAGCCCCGCTGGAGGCACAGGAACGGGCGCAGGGGCGCGTGCCGTCGTTTATGTATGAGCAGTGTGCTGCGCTTGGGATGCCGACTGTTGGGAACGCTGCGGGGCATGCGGACCCGAGTGATTTGTCGGGGTTACCGCTTGGGCCGTGGTTGCAGAAGCTTGGGTGGCTTCCCAAAGGCATATGGGCGATGGCTGGGTGAGTCCGACTCCGACGCTTTCAGTATTGCGTTGATGAGATGCTAATGGTGCGGTAGATGCGTGTTGACGGCTGTTATTGGGATCGTGACTGTCATGTGGTACGCTATGGGGGGATCTATCACTGAAGAGGAGATGGAGGAGGAGGCGCGGAAGCGTATTGAGGAAAAGGAGCGCAAGGGGAAGTTTTTTGGTTTGATTAAGAGAAAGAGTTGAGCTCGAGTATCTGTGATATTCGTTTTGTGTGGATGTACTGTGCTCTGTGTAGTTTTTGTCAATAATTGTCAGTGCTTAATTTTATGACTATTATTGTGAATGCAAGCTTGATTCACATTGTACGCGCATGATGAGATGAACACATGTATAAAAGGTAGCAGAGATTACATTGACAAGAGACGGCAATCACTTGTACGTATAAAAATAGATGACCGGTCATGTTCCTCGACCAGTCGACATGCTCCCATGGCTATACAGTTATCATCCTCCTTCTATCAACACACGCAAGTGGCGTTAAATAATGACAATCGGGGTTAGTACAATCAAAATGATGGATCCCTCGTATTGAAAGTCAGCCTACGATAAGACCGCAGTAAACCAAGCCCGGTAATCCACGCCTGTCATTCCATCCCAACCCCTGACGCATATCGAATCAACGCCAGATGATAATGCAACAGATAGGCTTGACATCCGCCGTTCAATCCAAGGCCCATCAATACAATATATCATACACCATCAAGGGGGTCTAAGAACCAGATCAATCATTATCAACCAAAACAACCCCCACTCACATCCAGCCTCCGAGTCCTATTTCGCAGCAATCGCCATCCTAGCTTGTTCCACCCGCCGCTTATTTTTCGCAATAATATTCGCGTCCAAATGTTCCCCGGCTGGAATGTTCTCTGCAGCGGTCACAGCGCCGGATCCGAAATACAGCGCCTGCTGCCAGTATTTCTCGCGAATAGCCATCTCAGCTGCATTCCCTAGCGCCAACGCGAGTTCTTTTCTCGCACCCAGCACTTCTTTCGAATACTGCCCCTGCGTATGGCTGTCAAATGCAACAAGAGCAGCGGAGAGCTCAGCAGCGCTCGTGAACGCAGCCTTGGCATAATCATTATCGCTCTTGCGAGCGCGTTCGCGTCCCTTGTCCATACTCGCCCTCACGCGCTGTAGTGCGATTTTCAAGAATCGCCGTATAACATCCGGATTCGTGATTTGTTGTACGTGATTGAGACAGGTCGAGGATGAGAGTCCATTTGGTGCTTTTTTGAGTCCTTGGATTGTGTCAAAGGCTTTTCGTTGGGCTAGCACGACCAGCAGGCGTGCGAGTGCTGTGGGACCTATGATGCTTTCGTCTGCGATTTGCAGGGGCGCGTCTACTTGCATGTTGAGGGATACGGTGTACATGGGGCTGCGGAAGATCTCTTCCGTACGCTCCGTGCACGTGTATCGATCCTCTGGTTTAGTATCGTCTAGCTCACTCTCACTTTTGACTTTGCGTGAAGCAATGTATGCCATCCGCAGTAGTGACTCGATCTCGGCGTTGGTGACACCACAAGACTCGGCTGCGTGACTGAGGGTACTGACTAGCCTCAGCATAGCTATACGAGATGTGCCTGTATGTCATATATCATAAGTACGTTCATCGAGAGAGACGTGTTGGTGACAGACCTCTATATTCAAACACCTCGTCGAAAGCATCGTCATCGGGTGGCTCAAACGCGTGGTAATCAACCTCTACCCGATCAAACCAGCTTTTTTTTGGGGTGGTCAGTCGTGCAATGAAAAGACAAAGGACATCACCCACCCCCGAACCTCCCGCCAATCCTCTTCTTCAATTTTCATCCACACCTCGATGATCTTTTCACACCACTCGTCTCGGGACGTCAGGATGGCTGCAATCTGTGTCATAGCCTTCCACTCCTGTGCTCTAAAGACATTATCTTGAGGCGTCGAGACCCCTGGTACTATGTGCGATGGCCATTGGAAGAGGAGTGCTATGACCTCGCACGCTATAGAATCGACTTGTGTCTCAGGATACCAAGCTGGCCGAGCGATGATAGCACAATCAAAAAGTAAATCCAGAATCTCTGGTCTTTTCTTCAAAATATCAAGACAATGTTTTCGCGATGGGGGTGGTGAGGTGCATAAAAGCCCGTGGGCAGTCCATAGAGCGCTTTCTTGAGCCATGGCGTAAAACCGAGGTACGTGCTCTGCGGCTCGTTTTGCAGGTACCTCGTGAAGGAAATCAGTATTAGTATTAGTCGGGCATGGGGTGGATAAGATGGGATGATGAGACATACATCAGTTGCGCCCATGACCATTTGACTCTGCCATGTCGTGTTTGGAGATCGCATGCCCTCGATGAAGAAATCGGGTCCTTCCAACGTGAATCTGCATACTGCTGCGATGATATCTGCAGCTTCTGTTGCAGATAAAGTCTCCCCCAGCACAGATTCATTGGCGAGTACGCGCAAGGTATTGATAGCCAACTGACGGAAAATGCAAAGAGGATGGCTCAAATGCTAAAAAAAACGCATGAGAACTCCTCCAAAAACGCTTTACCACCCCCCACAAAAAAGTCTAGTATATCCTCACCGATAAACAAATATTAATAACATGGTGCTTCTTCATATCCTCCAAAAGCGTGCGTCGCTGGGTAAGATTACCAGTCTGCATAAACTCAGCAAGTGCTTCGAGGGCATTGTATTGGCCGATAAACCGTTCCTTGGGCTGCGATTGCGACTGCGTGTACAGATGGGACGTCACGACTGCTAGAAACGTCTTCACGATCCCTGCTGCATAGCACGCGCTGCCAAAAGCGCTGAAACTCAGCGGATCGCGGCTTTTCCGCGTCTGCGACTCCTTGCGAAACCAGAGTTTGATAGCGCCCTAGTTTGTGCAGTGGTCCAGATTGCGGTATGGAGCTTAGGATACGACGGGACCCACCGTATAGTTCTGCACAAACGTTGGGTCTTGGTTTCGCTCTAGAAGCTTTGTGAAGAGCTTTGTTAGGTTTTGGGATAGTTCGGGTTCGCGGGCGCTGAGGACTTGTTCGATGTTGTTGAGTGCAATGTTCATGACCGTAGGAGCGCTGTGTGTGCGCCTGCAGAATGCTGATTGGGGAGCAGCACGAGTGCATGTTAATTAGATTAACGCGGTGGAGTGGGGATTTCTCACGGTCAAACCCTAACCCCAATCTTAGGTTTTGTTACAAGGAAAACATCAATTGATATTGAAACAATAAAAAGACGTCCTGCGTCTCGAGCTGTAAGCGACGTAACTAACTAAGTTGAGTACAATAGCTAATTGATACAGTACGTAGGTATATATGATCGAGAGTCTTGATCTCCATAGAGTCCTATAGTCCATCATAAATGATACAATCCACTCTTCAATAAGTCACTGGCGGCTAGTAGTAAGCCGAGACGAATTGGAGCGGAGATGAAGCAGTCGAAGATGACGCTGCATTGACCGGATGACTGTTCAAGTTAACTGTGGTGGCGATTGGACTTTGAGTAACAATAGGAGTGACAGAAGGATTGTTCAAAATGACAGTGGTGGCTGCGGCGTATGAGGGAGATGGTGAAGCAGAGGATGCTGCAAATGGAGTGACAGAAGGACTGTTCAAATTGATAGTAGTGACTGGGGCGTAAGAGGGAGACGGCGAAGCAGAGGATGCAGCAAATGGAGTTCCACTCAATCCCACACTCGTCGCCGCAGCCGTGCTATTGGCAGTCACGGTAACAACAAAGGTGGTAACAACGACCACAGTGGACATGTTGTTCGCGCTGGTGGCAGCTGGTGCAGGCGTCGTAAGAAGGGTTGAGGAAGTGAGCGCAGTTCCAGGCCCAGTTGGTAAAGCGAGAGAGGTGCTAGAAACGACAGAGGAGCTCGCAAAACCACTCGTAGAAGAGCTAAAGCCATAGGGGGTCGCGGGGGTGCCAGAGCTATAGGGTGTAGCAGAAGTGGAAGCGATAGAGGAACTGGTCAAAGCACTCGAAGAAACAATTGACGAGGGGCTAATGGCAGAAGAACTCGCCACACTGGAGGGTATAGCATTGCCGGTATGAGTAGATGAAGCAGTGACAGTAGTGGTCGGACTGCCAAAGCCAAAGGTGGGTGCATACGTGGAGGAGCCGAACTGACGCTTTTTCATCGAGGAGCTGGGAACGGCAGAGGAAGTCGCAGGAGCTGAGGAATCGCATGGGTCGTAAGTGCTCGAGATAGGAGTGCTTGTGGGAGTTGGTGAGGCACTTGTGGCGTTACCACTCGGGGTATGAGTGCTTGTAGGAGTTGCACTTGTGGCGTTACCACTGTTAGTGCTCGGGATGTGAGTGCTTGTGGGAGTTGATAAGACACTTGTGGTAGTCTCAAAACAGTCGCCACCGTTAGTGGTTGTGTTGCTCGTGGTGCCATTTCCAGCCACCCCTCCCTGAACGCCAGCTGCGACAAACCGTGCTTCAGCATCACTTTGTGTGTCACAAGCGAGACTGGTGCCAGCTTTGGTAACGAGAGGAAGCGCGAAGCAAGACAGACCAGACGAGCAAGGTGTGAGCGTCCAGGAGCTTCCAACGCACTGTGCAAAGGCACCGCCAATGCATGCCTGACCTCCACCTGTGGCAATCACAAATCAATAAATGAACGAGAACAAGAGATATCATTAAAGAACCCACTAGTGCAAGAATCGTTGGCAGACATTTTTGCAAACTGAGCATTCAGTTTTTGCGCATCGAGACCGTTTTGTTGTTGAGAAAAGCCTGAGGAATTGGATACGAGCTCGTAGTAAGATACAAGAGGTGCGGCGCTGGTCAAGGAAGCCAGCATGGCGATGAAAAAGAAATTCTGAAAGAGACCCATGACTGCAGAAGATGGATGATATATTTGAGCGAGTGTAGGTGACTGAGATACAATCAGCGTTAGAATGAACGTAAGAAGAGCTCCTGGCTCTGATCTAGAAACTCGTTAAAATGATGGTATGACGACAGACGAGGCTGCAGTTACGAATGATGCGTACAAGATGGGGATTAGCCCAAGGCCATCTGCCTTGCCTTTATATATAGGGACAACGGTTGTGGACGCATGGACACTCGCAGCAGCTTATTGTTTGAAGCAATAGTCTACAGACCTTCATTGTCTTCGAAAATAGAATTCTATAATTTTTAGACTCAGCGACCATACTTAACCGATGTTTGTTTGGTTTATCTTTTTATCTTAGATGTGACTCAGATCGGGATTACCCGTATCTTATACCCTCTTCGAAATTTTGAGATTGAGATGCTGCGCCTGCTAACTCGTCCTCTTTATCTCTCTGCCACTCCTTCATCATCCCTGCGCTTCAAACAGGGCCTTGCACTCAGTTCAAGAAAAATGGCAACCTCCAACACACCAGACTTCGTGCGTGCTATTTTCAATCACTCACATGTCCTTACATGGAAGCTGCTCTATTATTGCAGAACAAAGTCCTGTATGCACCACTGGCAGAGATCGATCCTGAAGTGAAGAACATCATCGACAAGGAAACTTGGAGGCAATTTACCGGACTCGAGCTTATCGCGTCTGAGGTGGATCTCACAGTTCACTGTCGCTCTATCTTCATGTTTTCTAAGACCTTTCTTAGAACTTGACGAGTCGCGCAACTCTCGAGGCAAATGGCTCAATATTGACCAACAAGTACTCAGAGGGTCTCCCAAATGCCCGGTACTATGGTGGCAATGAATACATTGACGAGCTTGAGATTCTTTGCCGCAAGCGCGCCCTTGAAGCGTTCAACCTCGACCCTGCAAAATGGGGTGTGAACGTCCAGCCCTACTCTGGCTCTGTGAGTGTTTCACTACAATCAAGCGCTCTCCAATCTTGACATTGAATAACTCTCATGCTAGACTGCCAAGTACGTCCGACATCGCTTATGTGTGATTGTGTCTCACATTACGTGACCGCTAGCTTTGCAGCATTAACCGCTCTCCTTCAGCCTCAGGACCGCTTGATGGGTCTTGGTCTCCCAGATGGTGGACATCTCACACACGGTTACTATGTGAGTTTCTCTTGCCACGTCAACAACTACATTGGGTTCTGAGATTTGATCAATTAGACTGCCAAAAAGAAGATGACCGCATCTTCGATATACTTCCAGTCTTTCCCTTATGCAATTGATCCCACGACACAACTTATTGACTATGAAGGCCTTAAGCGGCAAGCAAAAATCTTCAAGCCCAGACTAATCATTTGCGGTGCTTCTGCTTATCCCCGCGACTGGGACTACGCTGCTTTGAAGGCAACTGCAGATGTAGAGGGTGCATATCTCATGGCTGATATTGCACACACCAGCGGTCTCGTTGCAGCACAAACACTGAATAACCCTTTCGATTACTGTGACATCGTTACTACAACGACGTGAGTTTACGTTCACACCGGGACTGCTTTATCATTGACATATCTTAGCCACAAGACCCTCCGCGGCCCTCGCGCTGGCCTGATCTTTTTCAAAAGAGATGGACCCAACAGCCAGGATCTTGAGAAGCGTGTTAACGACGCTGTTTTCCCTGCCTGTCAAGGTGGCCCTCACAACAACGTTGGCACCCCAATCTTTCGGTTATGACTCACAAGCTGATAACAAAATTATACCAGACTATTGCCGCTGTCGCCACTGCCCTTCTGCAGGTATCCCAGCCCGCATTCAAGGTTTACGCCAAACAGGTTATCTCCAATGCGCAGACGCTTGCAGCTGCCCTTCAAGAGAACGGCTACAAACTCCAGACTGGCGGTACCGATAACCACCTTGTTCTATGGGACCTCCGTCCTCTTGGTTTGACTGGCAGCAAAGTCGAGAAGGTATGCGACCTGTTGGGTATCACGATCAACAGTAAGATCTGTCTCCTGTATGGAAATGCAAGATACTAATTTCGGAACCCTGCAACAGAAAACGCAGTCTCTGGTGATGCATCTGCCCAGACTCCTGGCGGTATCCGTCTTGGCACTTCGGCGCTTACGTCCCGTGACATGAAAGAGGAGGATATCAAGGTCGTCGCTAGCTTCTTGCACCGGGCTGTACAGCTCTCGCTCTTCCTCCAAAAGGAGGCTGGCTCTAAGCTTCTCAAGGACTTCATCCGTGCCGCAACGACGAAGGGCTCGGCAGGTGCCGCTCAGGTGACCGAACTCCGCAGAGACGTCGCCACCTTCGCACAGAGATGGCCGCTCCCTGGCGCGGATGTCAGCACGCTCAAGCGCCCGGCAGGCATTGAGGAGGAGTTCTAGGTGTTGACGTGTGGGGTGTGCTCGAGTTTCTCAGATGTCAATCAGCACTTTTGCATGGCGTGGGCATTCAACATCGTTCACATCAGGGTGGGCATTCAACATAGTCTACATCTGACATTGTATCAATAGTTGCTGCATATTATCATTAATGTATTCGCAGTTAAATAGTCGTTGATGGTTTACCGCCAATCAATGTGGCTACCCTAGGGTCAAGACTTTGCTCGCTGGAGGGCGAGTTGGGTAACGATACCCGGGATTCTAGGCTCCTACCACGACTGGTGATAATGCTGGTATCAGACGCCACCAGTTGTTCTCGTTCTCATCTTAATGACCGATCCTTCGGCTTAAAGTTGCTTTAAATGCAGAACATACCATAAAAAGTGATACAAATACTAAAGACATCCTCGTTAGTCACATGCTGCGGACGCCATGGGGTTCCTCATGACAATCGATAACGAGGGACATCTCGAGCAATCTGCTCCGAGCTGTTCCGGCTCAATGCTGGTGAACATCACAGTTTCACTGTTGGGCTCTCCATCCATATCCTCGAAACCGCAAGCGCGATACGCAAGGGTCACCAGGACAAGAAGATTGCAAACAATGAGCGAAATAGCAGCCTATATATGGATATCATGATGGGTCCTGAACGAGTAAAAGATTAATTTACCTTGACGTGTCCGATGACAATGATGCCTGAGGAATTGGGCCCAAAGAGCACTGCAGAATGCAGGATAGTCACAGCGCTGATGAAAATAGCCGCAGAGAATGATAACAAAACTAGTATCTTTTGGCTTTTGGGTAGTCGAATACGACGCAGCACCAGAAGGGGCAGAGCAACTAGCATTATATCTGAAAATATGTCCGCTGACACAATCATATCAGACTTCGAACATCGGCAAGGTACAGACAAACTCACTGATGAGTTGTGTTATCGTAACAAAATCAGGAATGTTACACTTGGACTGTACGCAAACATATATTCGTTGGGCAAGAACCCCAATGAACATGATAATGAAGGAAACCCCTGTGCCATAAACGACGTGTCTGAGGCCGCCTCCAGGATTTACGACACGTATGAGGGAGCATAGGATGCTGGCTCTTGCAAACCTTGCAAAATGTGAGTACAACAAGTAGGAATTTGAACGACGAGTAACTTGACTTACCAGAGAACACAAGGAAAGGCGATGGATACGAGCCAAAATTCTACTCGCTCGGCCCCAAACGCTGCATGAGGAGTCGCTTAAGAAAATCTACTACTAATCAGATAAGAGATTCTGCGTGAACGCACAATGATCCGTCATTGGTCGATCAAGCAGGGCACAAACAAAGCAGATCACATCGAAAGCCAATGATAGTGCTGCCCACATGTCTTCCCACCACAGTTTTGTGATATAGTAACGATATGACAACCTCAGCACCGTGCACGCAATCGCAATTCCATGAAAAGTCGCCGCTACCGCTGCTTCCGGACTCGAATAAGTAGGTGAGGTGGAGTTGAACGTAGTACGTACCTTCAAGACTCGTTGTCCATGGTTGGAACATCACATAGCAAGAAAAAAAGACGAAGTGAGAACCATCGCAAGGGGCTTTTTGTGAATAGAAAACATGCCGGCAACGCTCCCAGCAACTTCTGGTCTGTTACCTTTAGACTTAGGGCTATGTCGCAACCGGAATCCAACCGGGATAATCCCCGGATGAAGTTCCCTTCATCCCCTAGGCTTGACACGCTGTGCAAGTGGTTCGGCTGCGACCTCTCCGCACACCCTGAGACTGACCAATCTTACCAATAGCGCACACGAGCCGGCGGGCGAGTGCCCGTGTCAAATTTAGCGTCGAGTTGGGAAATCGAACAAATCATTTTGCAGGACACGACGTGATGGTGTGATCAATTATCTAGTAGGAGGGTAGTAAAAGAAAAAGGCGACCCTGGAGGATGACCACTGTTCAGTGTTCCATACACATAGTAATGATGATCATGATGGTCCTGAAGACTGAAAAGGAAAGCTATTGCATGTTATGTAAAGGGCTCACCGTAATACCGTGACAGCAATATTGATAATTGACAGCTATGCATGACAGCAGCCAGTCAAATGAAAACTCAAAGCGGGGCAGCAGCAGCAGGGGCTGCTCTATATCCAAATGGGCCCCATAATGCTGAAGCACGTAATCAAATAATTAGTTTTTTGACGCTACCGCTCCTTCAATACGTATCTGCTCATGCAGACATCGCAGCCTGAGAGCAATTGCAATTTTCATCGCATGCTAGTGGGTCCTCTCAGTCACCCAACCCATACCGGAGCTGTGCAACTTGAGGCTCCTTCAGGTTGGACTCGGAGTAGCGGTTTACTTGTTGTGGTATTAGTCCGAAGGATACGGGTCCGACCATCGGGTCAGGATTGGTATTGAAGTGAGGCAAGAGTAAGCAGGAAAATTGTATAAACTCGCACCCACAAACTTATATGGTTTGACCAGGGTCCAACCCGATGCATTACAGTTGTTAATTTGACGAAAATTTTGATACCTAATAGATTGCTCAGGAAAATGAATACATTCGTCCCGTGGGCCATGAAAGTACACGGAGTATGCGCTAATTTTCATCAAGCTGTGTCAGATCTTTTCAAAAATGCATCCACGGTTCGTGCACTTGTGAAAACGTAGCCAGCCCGTGCTGCACTAGGCTCTTCAACTCCATGATCCATCTGCTTTACAACAGCGCGCTGTTGTATTCACCGACATACCCATACGAAGCGGTGCAGGCTGGGATGCCAAGGTTGTAAGGGTTATTCGAGGGTTGGCATTTTGAGTTGAGTCCCGAATACTCAAAACAGATGTTGCTGGGGCCAGCCGTGAGTGCCCAATTCTGGCATAATTGGTGAGTTTACATCACTGCTGCGAGAGACAGTTGCTTACGGCTGATGCGCTGTATGAGCAACCTGTGTAAGTTCCAGGATTTGCGACGGAAGGGTAATAGCACGAGATAGTGTCGCCTGAGCACGTCCAGTAGTTTAGACATGCATTCCCTTGCGATGGACTAATTTGCTCATAATCGCAATTAGGGCAGGCCTCGCATTCCGCATTAACTCCCGTGCCGAGTGCAAGGAGCAAGGCAGCCAGTACAAAACGAACTATAATTGCCCTGACGTGTTTACCGTTAGATCTAGTAGTACGAGAATCGCGCAATGAAGACATACATGGTGTAGTTGTTTCAAACTGCCCAGCAACACTGTGGCTGAATAGTTGCTCTTAAATGCGAGTTACTTCAGGCACGATTGGGAATGTGGTGAAGTTCATAAATCTCGCGTTCAGTGTAATATGATCCGCGGTGTAGGTCTGTACGAATGACATTAGTGTGATTACTTCCAAAGCAATACCCATACCCATACTAGCTGCTTAGTCCTTTGCTCACCTGACGGCACCCACAAAGTTTTATCACACCGTTTCACATGCATACCCAACATCCAAAAAGCAGATACTTATCCAGCAACTACACAGCCAACATGATCAGCCCACCGGTGGCCGCCAACTTGGACATGGAACATAATTGAGAAATACTCACATGTACTATTTGCAAGTCAGAAGCCACAGGCGAAACGCATATTGTATGTCATTTACTCACAAGTGCGATGAAACTCTGACTAAGTTTTCTTCCCCAGAAGGGGAAAGTAAGCGCTGTCTTGCTCGCTCTCGTCATTTGGACTCCAAGGTGGAGTCTGAGAGTTCGATGATCTCAGAAAGTGAGGTATTTGGGCGGTGTGCGTGAGATCCATGCAGACTAGATGCAGACTTCTGCCCTGTCAGTGGGTTGCTCGGCACAAGTACCGGGAAGTCTGTCAAGCCCACTGCATGATGTCACAATCATCCCTCCCAACCTCCATGGGAGTCCCTGCCATCAGGATTCCTACTTCCATCTTTTCTGATCCCTGTGAGTCTCACGCCTGCCTGCCTGCTACTTCCTCCGTATTTGCCTACCGCCTGTCAACACCATGTCATTGTCTGCAGCTCCCAGTCTACGACTGCTACGTCTTCCTTCCAGATGGTATTAACCGCAATATCAAACTGGTGGTATTGACATGATGGTGGTTGACATAGATGTCGGCACGCGTGACGGTGGCTGATGTAGACGGGTCGGTGGTTGCGATCCAAGCAGACCGGAACTTTCCGATCCCTTGAACCATTTCCTTCGTGCCCTCCTTGACAGCCGCATAATGCTTGTTACACGTCTCCAACAAATCTCACTAGGTGTGGTTTCAATCTCAAGATCATCTAACGGCTGAATTATCAAAATCCATTATCCAGATGCTCTAGACTGATGTCGACGGGAATGCACTGCCAGTGGCAGTCTAACACAGGAACTACAGTGCAATCGCTGATATGCAGAGCCACTACCCCTCGGAGTCATTCTACAGTACAACCAGAGGCCCAGTGACTATTGTATCCTCCACGACTGCTATGCTGCTGCAATTGCTAGTCTGTCCTGCTTTTGAAATTAATGCAGTGATAAATTAAAATGTGGCTTTGAAGGTATGATCAGAGACATGCAATGTGATATGGAATGGGCTCGACCGTGTATGAAACCCCAAGAAAAGAAAAATACAACAAAAACCAACCTCCCACTTCAATGAGCAATCCATGAATATGAACAGCCTAAATATCGCGCGACATGCACTTTTGAGAAATCACTATGAGCAGCTGGACTCACGACGATTACCGCCGCAGCCCAGGCCCATTGCTGAGCTCTTGTGCGACCTTTTGCACAAGCGTCATGCCTAAAGGCTTCAACACCTCCTCCCAAATCTTTTGACGCCGCCTGCCCCCAAAAATACCCGCACTTCGCTCGCCCGTTTCGCCCTCGGGGCCAAAAACGTACACTTTGCCACAAGAATTGTCCCATGGCCGCTCTCCCTGCGCGAATGTGATCCATCGTTCCTGCATCGCGTCCCGCACACGGGCATACATCAACTCGTCAACAACGGGTTGGGTCCACCCGCCGAAACTCGACTCTGAGCCGTAAGAAAACTTGTCGATATCCATAAGGTCGAGCTCGTCGGGGGTGATTACCTTGCTGAAAATCTCGCCCGCGCCAGCAGAAGTCGATCTTGACGATGGGAATGATGGAAGCGACTCATCATCGTCAAAAGCGGTGGGTGAGGACGAAGGTGATAATGGGAGCGGAACGTTGTCGAACAAGTATACCAAGTCTGCTGCATGGTGGGGCATCCCCTGCGTAGGACCCTCCTGGTCAAACACATACCGCCAGACCTGCCGACCAGTCCTCTGCGCAGCTTGAACAACACATTCCGTGGGCCACGCTATGCGTGCATCCTCCACGAGCTCGAGCAAACGGTCGGTAAGATCTTCCGTGACATTGTGCGAGCCTATCTCATAAGCATTAAGAAGAGCTGAGGATTTTGTGATAGACTGGCAGATCGCACGAAGTCGTCGAACAACAGCGGGGGCGGCCCACTGACGTACAGGCTGTAACCAAAGAGAAGAGTCGCATGCGCAGTCACCGATGAGGAGAGGCTGGAGACCGGAGGTAGATATAGGGGGAACGGCAGGCAGACGCTTGCTCACTGGGCGCGGGCTTCGACTCTTGCTAGCTGCCTTGCGAATGGCAAACCGCAACGAGGTCAAACCTCTATCAAGAGGAGCTTTGATAGGTTCTTCCGACTCTAAGGGCGGGAAGAGGAGATCCCTGAATCCTTTTCTGAAGAAGACACCATCGTCGACCGCACGGAAGGGGAGATTGACATTGGCAAGTGTTTCAGGATCTATAGCACGAAGTTGTGCGACGGAAGAGGCACACAGTGGAGCCAATGCTCTAGACAGTTGCCATCCAGCTGAATGTGGTTCTGGAGGATTATGCTCGATGATCGCGCTTTGAACAATTGCCCGAGTAAATAGGGGACAAGTCAAGTTGGCATTGGAGTAAAGATGAGCAACGATGTCTGCTGCTCCTGAAGAATGTCCGAATAGGGTGACATTGGTTGGGTCTCCTCCAAAATCTGCGATGAAACGGTTCACCCATTCGAGAGCCTGACGTTGGTCTCGCAGGCCTGTGGGATACTGCATCAGTCGAAGTGATATAAGAGATGCAAAGTAAACCAACCATAGTTGCCCACACCTTCGTCGCCTGCTGCTCGGTTATCTTCTGCCAATTGCATGTTTGCAGCAACACCAAATACTCCTATGCGAAAGCTAACTGTGAATGAATACCACCACTGATATACGTAAGGCTGAATGAAACGTACTTGATTGTGACCATTATAATCGGTGAACCAATACAAACGCTCTTTCTAACGAGAGCGCCGCCATCATAGATCCAACTTGAACCACAACCCCGATTGCCTCCGCTACTCGTATAAGCGTCTATCACACAACGAGGAAGCACGAGACTAGCTCACCCGTGGATCCACACCATAACCGGAACTTGTGATTTACGGTGATGACCAGCAGGACAGGTGATGTTCAAATTGAGACACTCGAACTCATCCCGTTTAAATATTTGTCTTGGAATATCACTGTCGGCAAGACCAATTAGCTCCTGTTCAAGACTTTCCCGGTCAGGCTGTGGGCATATTGGGCTGCACGAGCACTTTAGTAATTGAACCAGCATAACAGGAAAAGGAGACGTACCCGTGACGGGTTGCATCAACTGAGGAGGGGTATGAAGTGACGAGTTTCGATTGACGGAAGCGGGCTGGTACACTGGCGTATTTGATTCCGCGGAATTGGTGGATGGGTACATCCGTGGTAGATATTGGATGATCGATGCCTTTGAAAGTGGTTCCTAGCACACTGTGGTGTAGAATAACATGCGAGCGTTCGAGTATCATGTCGAATTGAGATAGGGAGGGGATGGTAAAGGGAGTTTCGTGGTGTAGTAAGTGGAGAAAGAGGAAGAGATGGAGTGGATACGTCGTGTTCGATCAGGCTTGTTGACCCGCTTGTATACTAACTGCCATCCTCTCCTAAATTGGATCAACGCAGGCAAAAATCCAAGTGTAGTACTCAGATAGGCAGGTCTCGATCGCCACACGTGATGAGCGGGGTAAACCGGAATCAAAAGGAGCCTGACCAAACCCATTGTCTTTATGATATGAAGAACTCACGCAGTAAGATCATGAGACTATGACGTATAATTGGCGGTGCATTGCGCTCGAAGCCTGATCAATTCGAGCCCTGACCGGCACCACTGGCATTTATGATTATCGGCTATCGGCGCACTGCTTCCAAGTTCTGGGCATGGCGGAAAAAGGGCAATTTCAGTTCTGAGCGATCAGAATTGAGACGGCATGTCGATGGAGTAAGTACCAAGAATTGGTCCAAGGCGTTCTCAAGAGTGTCCCGGATCTGCATCATCATCGGGTTCAGTAGCACTGTCAAACACACCGAAACACCATGATCATCGTCAAAATTAGTGGGGTCCCACACCGACATGATCATCCAAAATGTAATCGTGACGAGTGCAAGAATACACATGTAACGACGGCAAGCAACAAGTCTGACAAACAAGACTGTTCAAGGACTGTCACCAGTGACCACCATCGCCAACACAACGCCCTGGCCAGATGAACTATGATTCAAGTACGTACGATCAAAGATAAAAACACGACACTTACCTCAAAATACGTGTACACGGAGCGGAAATTTCAACCTCTGGGTTCAGTGCGCAGATAACTGGAGGTTAAAATCACATCATGGTATCAAGAAGAGCTTTTATATTATCTTGAATTCATCGATGAAACCATTGTTTTGTTTTGGCAACCACGTTCGGATCGATACGAATCTATGTTCTCACGGTCTATATCGGACCATGGCGCAGGTCCCGAAAAGCTATACATTGTTCGGAACTTCAACTGTGCAGAGGAATGATCCCAAAGGGCTAGCAACAACTTGAACCATTCGAACCTGAATCTTCAATTATACCTTCACATCCTGGTTTTTATTCCAGGATGTCATCTTCAGACAGTGCAGTGATTCTAAAACTCTCTATGGTCGCCTGGGGGCTCTGATCAAGCTAAGCGTCAAGGCCCGTCTGCGAGATGTGCTTCCCGCTGCAGTCCCAGTCGATCCGTGTGGGAGGAAGCGCTTCGTAATCCCATCCTCCGTGACAGAGTGGCGCCGTAGGTTTTGTGAGACTTTATTGGTCAGGGCTGTCTGGGTAGCCCTGCAGGTTGTCACCGCAGGTTAGAGAAGGCATGAGAACATGGACAAGATGCCATCCTGCCGCCTGCGCCAGATATATGGTCGGTCTTCATAATTTGCATTTAAAACTTACCTTCTCCTTGTCTACGCGAGAAATCTGATGGTGGCATTATACTACTCCACTCGGCTGAGTGGTGAGTTAGAAGTTGCTAGTATCGTGTACTGTCATATTTATCATCTGGAAAGTCGTGGGGATGGTGTCGCATACTCTTGCCATCATCTGCACCATCTTCAGGCTCGTTTACAGAGGCTGGATGCATAACTTATGGTGGGAAGATGCATGGGCAGCATTGGCACTGATCGCAGACGGTAGAATTTTTCTAGTACGCTGCCCTTGACAGCAAACTAACTATATCTCCTCAGTTGTTTGCCTGGCATGCATCTGGCTTGACAGTACGATAAGTTGTGAGTAGTGGTTGACTTCGTATCCCAAGAATGATCACATCTTCATACCACTCCCAGCATGGGCTCTTACAATCTCTTTTACAACTGTCCTGTGGTGCGTATCACAGCTCACTCGTTTATATTTCTGACTGACTGGTTCAGGGCTGCGCGCATGAGCGTCATTTTCTCGATCATTCCCGTCGCAAATCACTCGGGATCCAAGATCCACAAACAGATTACCTATCTCATCGCAGTATCGTTTGCGTGTATGTGGGCCGCACTGCTCGCCCAAAAGATCCGTATGTGCGAAGTCCACTCCTGCCGCATGGGTAAGTCGGTGGCGCTCTCGCTTTTGATCAGTCAGTACCTATGCGCTTTCTTGGGGTGCAATAGTCCTTAAATCATGGGTATTACAGCGGACATCATCGCAGATACTTGCCTCGTTGCTGCGCCACTTCATCTCTTGAAAAACGTAGGACTTTCGCGTAGCAGAAAAATACTGGTCCAATCTGCATTTGGCGCATCACTCCTCATTACCGCCATCACAATTCCTCACTCCATACTTCTCTTTAAAGTCCATAACACAACTACGCTCATGTTTGCGCACATCAAGGTAGGCATTCTCCCGTTCTCGCACTGCTTTGCAAAATGCGACTGAAATTAGGCCGCCCTCAGTCTCATCATCTGCAACACCCTGGTGATCGTGACCTTCATATACCGCGTATACTTAAAGGACACATTCGATCCTGACCGGTCATTCACATCCAATGGAGTCTTCACGAGTGTCGTCATGACGCCGATGGGCAGTAGCACAAATGCCTTGAGATCGCTTTCTTTTCAAGGGCGGATAACCTCGAGACAGATCATGTCGCAGACTGGAGGGTTGAAGTCGAAGGATGAAGCTGAAGACGCAAGTGTGCGTTACGCCGAAGAGGGCACCAGTACTGAGAATAGCTAGAAACATTCGAAGATGGCGAGCAACGATTGGTCAGGAAAGAATTGGTAGCCCTGGTTTCCGTATTACCATGGACATATCTTTGTATTATAAGAGTTGTACTGAAATGTCTATACCGCGGCAGTGCTTTGCGAATGTAAACAGATGACCTTGTCCATCACTTCACAGATGTGGATCCGAACGACTCGTGAGCAGGATCTGGATCGCGGGCAGGTCAGGTTCACGAAAAGCTTGGCCAAGTAGGGAGATGAGATCAGCAAGTTCGGTTTTGGATGGGCATTCTTCGAGAGCATCAATGATAAAGGCTAATGGCGCGCTGTCACGCAGTCTGAATCGAAGTTTCTGAAGAGGCGAGAGAAAGAGTGTTTCCATCTGGTCGTGAAGAAATGTGTCTGGGTCGAGAACTGCAGGATCTTCGCGAATAGCTCTGATTACATCCTTACGGATGCTGGGAAAATTCCTGGCAAGCTGGTAGACAAGCGTCGCAAAAAAATATTCAGTCGTACAGCGTTTTGTTTGCGTGCGCGAGAAGAAGGATCCGGCGAATTGCTTTTCTTTCGTCGCCCACCCTGTCACCTGCAGCCCTCTCATCCTTTCAGCTACAATGAACGCAACAGCAGACTTTCCGACGCCTGCAGTGCTGTGCAGCCAAATGAGTCGACTATCATGTTCTCGCTTGTCTAAAAGCCCGTGAATGTGGAGAAGGACCGTCCGGATCCCTTCCGAACATTTCGGTTGGGGCTGGCGTTCACGGGAGTCATATGCAGCACCCTTGACTGCGATTTGGGACAGCTTCTCCCAAATTCCTTCAGATGATAGATGGTCATCAGGAACTGTCGATGATGTCAGAGCTGAGAGAGGATACGAGATGTAAATACCGACATTGATCCATTGATGAATGTTGATAAGATGTAAGACGGAATAGACACACTCTCACTCAGCTCCCGGCAAAATATCAGTTTCAAGTTGGTTGGACGGTACATCCTGACATCATGGAAATGATTTGTACTTCGAGGAATGATGAATGTGTTTTGGTTGTCAGGCCGGCCTGACAACCAGAACACATTTATCATTCCTCAAGTGCGTTGGCCAGCAATGAGCTACCAGCGGACGGCAAAACGATCAACAAGAAGATTGCGAGGCTTACTGAGAGCGGCTGCTCGAGACAGGATGGATGGATCTTTCATTGCAGGCCCGCTGTAAGGTATTGGTAGAACTGAGACACAGTCGTCGACAGACCAACGGGCGCTGGTTTGGTTCCTAGAATACGTGACACCGTGCAGTGCCACTAGTAGTAGCAGGCCATTCAAGCCAGATAAAAGCATTGGCCGCATCCCAGAAGTTAGAAAACGGAACGCCGCATTATCTGGCCTGCCTGGAATCGTAGAGTATCCAGTTTTGATGCGCTAAGTTTCAGCTACTCGAAGTCCGAGTCTATTTGTGTAGTTAGTATTGTGTTACTGGCATGTAGTAGTTGGTAAACGCCTGAGTGTTGACTGTACCCGGCGCTCAAGTTGTGGCTTATTTTTTGTTACATAAATAACAGTCTTATTGTCCTTTGAAGACGCCACACATCTTACTTCCACTTATTTATCGTAAAGTCCAAGTAGTCTTGCGTATGGCGCTTTGATGAATGGAAACCCGGTCAGCTTGGAGTGACATAGTTGATTGATGATTGTTAATCATCGAGCCTGAAGTTAGGTATCATTTGATACAACATTTCATAGTAGATGTCAGTATGTAAGTACAACAAATTGAGCATGCCGAGCAAGTAATACAAATGCGAATATAAGCCCGTAACATGGTATGCCAGATGTGACCCCGATCCCAGCAGGTAATATCAAAATTCTAGACAAATCTGAGCGGATCGACCGCAGTGCTGCACAATATTTAGATGCAGATGAATCAATCATCGCATGGTGGCAATCATGATGAACCAGAAATAGCACCATTGATGGCGTTCAAAAGAATGTTGTTGTAGTCGCCGCCCATCTCCCACAGGGCGAAACCGGCCAGGCCAGCCTGTTTAATGAAGTTGCCCTTTGCGGCTGTGGCAAAATTAGCAAAATTCTAGCTGTTTAAAGCGGGAAAACATACTGAAGGATTGGGCGTTGTCGTAGGCTACCATGACCTGCGTGTTGGGGTTGTAGACGTATGGCTAACAAAGTCAAGAATTAGACTAATGAAAAAATCGCGGACAAGGAATACATACCGTCTGACTGCAGTTGTCGAAGCGGTAAGTCATACCGGAAGCGACACTGCCGTCCTCGTTCAAGAAACCACCAGCAATGAGTCCCCAGAAGTTGAAGTCTCCGGAAGCAGGTTGGCTGATACCGCAAGCGTCTGGACCAGCAGCATCCCAGCTGTCACCGGTGACGGGGTTGTTGGTGTTAAAGCTGGGGTATGCAGCTAACGTGTTAGCCTGGACAGCTGCAGATTGGCTGATGGAGTAGCCGTGTCCGTAGCTAGGCACACCGAGAACGATTTGTTTAGCAGAGAACCCGGCAGCAGTCCAGGACTTGACGGCGGAAGTCGCAGAGCCAGTTTGATCAGCAGCTGCAGCACAAGAGTCGTCCAACGGAGAATTTGGGCCCACAACCTTGCTGAAAGTGTCGCCATACACGTCGTAGTTCATGATTTCTGCAAAAATATTAATGGCTGTTATGACAAACATTGACCAGTCTACTAACCAACGTAGTCCAAAACCTTGGCAAAACTGGTCAGGTCAGTCGATGGGTTTCCCGAAGCATCGTTCCATGGCTTGACAGGGGTAGCAGCAGAGAGAGAAACAGTAGGCAACGCTGTCTTCAGCTCCTGGAGCATCAACAGAAGATTGGCAGTATCCTGAGGTGATTCTGTGTTGCAAGAAAGACCGTTGGTACTGCCAGGGTATTCCCAGCTGTAAAAAGGGTCAACATCGAGAATAACCGCATCAAATTAGATATACATACTCAAACTCGACACCTTGGAAGCCATACTTGTTCACCATGCTGACGATCGACTGGACGAAAGTCGTACGGTTGCTTGAGGTGGAGATGGACGACGAGAAATATATGGAACCATCCCAACCACCGATAGTCAATACAGGGAAAACGTTCTGTTATCTAGTAAGCCAACCATCAGCCACAAAAAAAATGAATAATCATACGTTTTGCTTAGCAGCAGCGACGAAGGTGACAGGGCCACTAGGGCTACTATCACTGACAGTAATTATAGCGGTACCATCAGCGGAAGTGATAGCTCTGTATACTAAAGTGAGAAAAGTTTGCATGATGGTTCCGAAGAACTCACCCGAAGTAAGAGATTCTGTTGAAGCCGCTCCACGTAATATTGGCAACCGTATAGTCGGTGTGCCAGTTAGCAAACCAAGCCATTGCCACAGAGCCATTACCAGGGTTCGTAGGGGTAGAAGTAGAACCTGGGGGTGTAGCAGTCGATGTAGATGTAGGTGTAGCGACACTAGCAGCAGATGATGATTTGAGAGAGCAAGTTGGGGCGGCAGCTGCAAACGGCAGCACCAGCAGAGAAGCTATCGCCAGAGAAAATTTCATGACGATCAAAAAAATGGAAAAGATGGACGTCGAAAGTGAGTGAATGAAAGCGAGAGTTGTGAGTAGATGCTAACTAGAGCACTAATTGTAATCAGGACCAGGCCTTGAAGTAGTTGAAGATCAGACGGGGAAAATAAAGAACGAGGGGACAGGCAGACGGCCTTTTGTAGCTGTGAGACAACGTGTGGACCGAACTGCATGATCAATGCTCCACTAGGCCTAAATTACACGCACTTTTGTTCTTCTTTTGTGCACATGGTCAGTGGCAGTGGTCATCCTATGGGCGCTTAGACACCAAACCTTTCTCACACTCAACGGGCATTGTTCAGCCCATTGTTCACTTGGTAAGATCCCTGATTGCTTAGTGGATTTATACTAACGCTTAATTTTAACTACCACAGGAACTACTATCCTCGAACCGGAGGAAAAAACTATCTTGGTGATCATACTTCAACCTGAGGGCATGGCTGCAGACTCTTTTTGCCCATTTAATTGATAGATTGGCCCAATTGTCAAAAGGACCAAAGCTTCGTCTTCACGGGTGTAATGTGCAGCCATATGGCTCAGAGAAGGCGCTATTTTTTGATTTCCAGGAATCGGGATGATCACAAGGTGTGTGGTGCACACTCCGGTTCAATTAGATCTCTAAAAAACTCATCATCCACATTCAATGGCAGGTATGCAGATGCACTAGTGGCGATCAATGGTCAGGTGCCTGCCCGAATGTCGGCTACCGCGGTCAAGTCTCTGTCACGGGTCCTAGTACTGCCAGGCTACGTAGCTATCGGACTCAACATGTGCCAAGTGTTTCCGAGGCCCGACGACTTGTGACCGTGGCGCGAACTTCTTGAAGCGCGTCCTCCGAGATCAGTTCGTTGAGCTATTAATAATGTGATCATCACTGATGGACTGCAAGTTTCAGGAGCAAGAGTTTGCTGTAGATGAAACTTCTTGATGGTGTTGCTGAACCGAAGGCTCAACATCAGATACGACAGTCGATGTCTTCGATTACGCCCTGCTGCCTACTACTAGTGGTGAGCACGATTGTGCGCGATCTTCTCATGGCGACATATCTCAGCAAATGGCCTTCACTGACGGAAATTATGCTACTAAGGGGGTGTTCACGACAGTCGCACAGATGACGCTTGCAAGTCGCGAATGATCGGTTGCAACTTGCAGGGTAGGTCGAGCATTCTTCACACAACAGTCACGAGAGTTATCAACGTACGTAGTATGTATTTCATCTATTAACTGGTGACTTGTCCTCCAGCTTCACTTCGCGAAACCCGTCGATCAGATCCAGTGCAAATTCTACGTGTGTTTTTCTAGTCGTGAGAGTTGGGGACATGATATACATTGTGCAATGGTTCCCACTGTCTACATCCTTCACAAGAGCTATCGTTCGGTGTTTCCAAAAGTTACACAGCACCAGACAAACACAAGTCCTGAACAACAGGCTTCAGTATGAAGGCCAAGTGAGAAGACCGCCACTGCCCACCAATCGCCAGCATGTTCAAATCACCACCACAATACAATAGATGAGATCCTAGGACGCGCTGCGAACATGTTGCCAAAAAGACGGGCAAAAAAGAAGCGCGGACGCGAGGACTCCGCACATCTGACTGTATTGTACCCTGTCTTCTTAGATGCCTGCAGCAATCAGCATGTTCATGTTTGCCGTCCGAGTTCATAATGAGCACGGCGTCTGCAAACCTCCCCTTCAGCTATGGCCCTTCACTCAAACATGAAACCGAACAGGTTACCTTGAGGCGGAGTCTCGACCGGAACCCTATCCACCACCTCTCACAAGTCCGATTCGTACAGCAAGACGTCTGGCTTGATGTGCTTCGATTCTTCTAGAGCGAAATAGGGATACGCCTATGGCGACGGCAGCGAAAAACAAGTTGCACGCCACGAATTCGTAAAAATCTGCGCGTTCTTGTGCGGGAACACGGCCGCAAGTCTGCCATGCAGGAGTCTCCCCAAGAGCTCCTGGAGGTGGAGGTATAGGGTGTGGTTCATCGGGGGGTCTCGTTGTAGGTGTGGTCGTGTTGGAACAATGCATAAGCTGACGGTTGCCGAATGGATGACAGAAGGGTTCATGAAGCTACATCTCTATTAGTTTCCCGTCCAGCACATTCATATATCAGAAAGCATACGGCATCTGCTGGACATGGTTCACATGCGCCAAATGGGCGACAAGTGACAGACCGGTTTTGACTCGGGTCAACGTGCTGAGCTTCCACGACACATAAAAGCATAAAGCTGCAATTTACGAGTTAAATAGGTTGTGATATTGATGTTAAGAAACACCTACAAAATGAGTTTCATGATTGTGCTTGCCGCCGTCGTATGCAACATCGTGGAAGCATGAATGTGAGCAGGCGTGAGAAAACCTCTCTTGCTTGCCTCATACCTTGTTGACGCCGTAAGTGCAACTTCCGAACCATGAATTACAGTGCCAAACTCACTACTAAGATAGGTTCTGTAGGTTAAACATGTCTCGTCGCACAGCAGTAATCGAAGAATTCGACGATGACACTGACCTCCCGCTCCCATCGCGTCCACTCAACACTGGGCCGCGTGGGCCCCTACTTGAAGAGATAGGACATTCCGATGAAGAGGACAGTGAGTCGGAATCAGACGATGCGTCTGCGCTAGGCCAAGCATCACAGTCACAATCTCCATTTCACGCCCCAACATCGTCTGGTCAATCGCAAGGTCAACCATCTAATACCGTCACTGACATCACGCCTTATAAGAAGTACGTTATTTTTACTACTGTGCTTTGGTTGCTAAGAGTTGATTAGATGGACGTGTATCTACCCTATCTATATCGACGCGAAACGGCCATATGGAACGGGTGAGCGCCGGATAGCGCGCGAAAAGAGCGTTTGGTGGCCTTTGAGCAAGGATATCGCAGATGTGACCAGCCGGCTTGGATTAGGGACCTTGCACGAAGTGCAGAAATCTCACCCCAGAGACTGGGAAAACCCTGGTCGTGTGCGTGTGCAGTGGAAGAAAGATGGGCGGCTGATGAACCCTGCGATCAAAACGAGTGCGCGAATTCATTCTGCGGAAACGCTCTTCTCTGATAACTTAAATCTATTCAGAAAAGCAACTACTGGAGATTATATCCTTCGGGATCCAACAGACAAAACAAGATAATATCCCCCGCCCACCATATGTAATGACCCCACCCCCAGTTTCTACCGCTCAGCCAGCGATCAAGCCTCCCACGTCTGCGAAAGGCAAGCAGAAGTCCAAAGCTGGTTCTGGTGTGGCCGTGCAGCTGTCCAAGTCAAGTCAACAGCGCTTGCCTACACCTCCACAACCTCTGCCAGCTTTGGCAAGCCGAGTATCTCCTTACTCACCAGCTTTACCCACGGGAATGCTCATCGAGACCGTTAAAGCTGGTATGAGCGCACAGGAGCCAGGTGCGGGAGCTGCTCCCGGCCAGCCGGGCGTCCAAAAAGGTAAACGGAAGGTCCTCAGAGTTAGAGGGTGATTTAAGACTCGGGCATGGTCCAATTTTTGTACGAAATACTTGGAAACACTCGCGAATGATTGAACTGGTGGCGAATTCAACGCACTGGATTATTTCCATCAGATGGGTGAAACATCTTGACTCCACCACATGAGTACTCCGCTCCAATGACACCAGCTGCGTTTGCGGCACGTCCCACAAAAATTAATTTGTGGCCGAGGATTGGAGAGAGCACGCTTCATGCTATGCTCGCGGAGGATGTCTTGCATGCCTACATCGCCTTCCGGTTTCCGGTCAGTGACCTCGCCAGCGAACTAGTATAGTTTGAGATCAAGCGCTTCTCGTAAGACACTGCTTTAACCACGATGCTTCTTGGGCGCTTGGAGCAAGTAGTACTGCGGACCTAAACCCCTGATGGCCTTGAGGCAAGTGGATCGCCCGCATCCTCTTGTGAAGTGAACGTGATTGTAATATAGGTGATCTAGAAGCCTTGCGGCGACTGGATGGCGAAATGTTGGTCCGAAATAGTCAGTTCCCCGCTCTGGTGGACATTGGTCGGCACCGATTAGCGCAAAACCAACTTGACAAAAAATTTACAGGACCGCGAGTCGTCGCGGACTCACAGTAACGCAGATACCTACCTCGATTTACTGGCAGTCAACAAAACCTGCTTACGATTGGACAGCCACGAATGCGCATCATGCCTCATGCAAAGCATGCTGGTGATCGAATAAAAGGGTGTAGATGACAACGCACATCATGAAAGACGCATGTTATGATAGGTCATGATCTGGAATTGAATTGAGAGGATATATACGCAGTTCCCTAGAGCAACCATTCTTCCATCTCCCATCTTTCATCTCTATCTTCCATTATGAGCTCCTCGCAGGATCGTGTGGGCCGTGTAATCCACCACAAGGATTATTACTTGCGTGGTGGGGACATGAATGTGTTGGTGAGTCGCAGAGTATTCCTTGGTCCATCCATTCTGATCTGGAGCGATTGTTGCAGATCGGGAACCATCTCTACCGTATACACAGTTACTTCTTCTATCGTGAATCGTTGGTATGGCGCCAGATGCTAGATGCCCCTACCGATGGCGGGGATCACGGCACGACTGATGCCCCGAGTCCTTTCACCCTCGACGACGTCAAGAGCGAAGACTTTGAGCGCTTCCTCTGGGTGATCTACAACCCGTATGTCCAACCTCTGAGTTGCTGTTCGTACTCACATGTGATTCCAGCCAATATTCAATCTATGATGCTCCCATTGAGACATGGCTGAGCATCCTGAACCTCGCTCATCGATGGAACTTCTGCAACATCAAAGAACTCGCTATTCGCGAGCTTGAAAAACTCGACATCGAGCCGATAGAAAAGATCGTGGCATACCATGAATATAAGATCAACAAAACACTCCTTCTCCCTGCATACATCGCGATGTGCAAACGTGAGAAGCCTCTGTCTCTCACAGAGGGCATGTCGCTCGGAATGGAAACCGTCCTCCGCCTTGCCGACGCACGCGAGCGTGCTCGGCAGCAAGCCGCGGAGAGTGGGATTCGCTCGCCGACATTCGACGATTTTGAGGATGTACAGATGGAAGGTATGATAAGGGAGGTGTTTGGCATTCCGCCGAGACCGATGTCACCGGGTCGACACTCTAGAAACTCGTCCGGTGCATTCAACGGTTTCGGCGGGACGACCATGCCGAATGGCTTTGGCTTTTCCCCTCAGACATTCAATGGGGAGACAACCTCTGGCTTGAATGGTGCTGATTCAGCTAGCCGCAAGCCATTTGATTCCTTGCACGTATCTACGGGTGCGACGGAGCCTTTAACCAATGGCTCAACAACCAAGGCTGATGGCAAGAAGCCACAAGCTCCGCCAAAAGATGGGAAACCATTGTCGCCTGAACCGAACGGGGCTGCTTCCCAACAAGCTGCTTCTGGTGCCGCTGATAACAAAGGGGGTGCGGGGGGTACCAAGGCTAATGGCGGAGGTGAGTAACTGACCGCCCATCTTGATTGTTTATTCTAATGCGTCATCGTAGCGAAGAAATGAGGATTGCTAGGCGGGTCTCATGCGTAGCGGCAACGTGCTTTTTGTGTCCTTGTTTTCGAGTTTTGACTCTGTTATCGAGGTGCTATATATGTCAGTGGGTTGATCATCATCACTCTGTTAGAAGATCTCGAAGAAGAAACCCGTACACTGTATACGCGCGGTTAAGTGAGAGTATCAACTTACTCTAAGCAGCGATCACCATTAAGATCTTTGAGTTAACTCAGTCATGGCCATCTTTAAGAAAAAGACGGTGCGGTATATGTACGCCGCGGCTGAGGCAGCAGCCACATAACCCACCATGTTACTAATGAATCAATTATGGATGGCCGTGCCACCCTTTGAACTTGAGCACCGCAGGAGGATGTTTGTTGACAACCAACTCCTTCAAATTCAACAACATCAAACAACACCACACAAATGTCTCCTCCACGCGACCCAACATCTGACTCCGATGATGATGACCCAGACTACGCGCCTCCCGAACACCAAGGTGTGATGATAGGTTTTCCCATCGAGAATTATCTTGTCTAACCAAATGTATCAGACTCGGATAGTTCTGCAGATGATGAAGGAAATGATTTCACTAATGTGACGAATGAAGTGAAAGAGGAAGATCTAGCCGAGAAGAAAAAGTATGTGTCGGGTGACCATGTGAGCCAAATATACTTATCTTGCTGTATAGGGCGCGCGATGCTCTATGGGCCAGTTTCCAGGCGTCTGTGGCCACGCCACCGCCTCCGAAGGTTGAGGAACCGCCAAAGAAGCTCGTGAAGATAGAGAAATGTTATCTTTTCGCAGGAAAGAACATAGTGTATGTCCACCCATTCGTTCCTTGTTACAGTGTGTTTAGTGATGTGAAGAGAAGTGGTTGAGGTCCTCGAGGACTCGGAAGAGGCGAAGAAGTGGCCCAGGTGGGATCCGTCAGGGTCGTCTCAGTTGGCTGCTGCTGCACCAGCACCGGATTCCTCATCTTCAACCACCGATGTGGACGCATCAGCATCGAGTTCGGCAGTCCCCATACAACCTACAGCACAGAAACCTGCCACAAGGAAACCTCCAGGTCCTCGCAAGCCTCGCACGTTGTTGGCGGACATACCGACCCAGAAGGCCAAGAAGATTACTACTCTAGATAAATCGGCAATGGACTGGCGCGCACATGTCACGTCGAGTGATGTGAAGGACGAACTTGATGCTAATCGGCGCGGAGGCGGTTACTTGGAAAAGATGGACTTTTTGAAAAGAGTCGAGGACAGGAGGGAGGATGCGTATGAAGCTAGTAAGTCGAACAAAAGGCGAAGGACCTGAGGCATGAGGACAAGTTGTCATTGCAGTTCAATTGTGTGTATGATAATACATGTTTTACTGTACCAATACAGGAACATCGAGAGTGTTCATACCTGCCCTCATATCACAGATACTGAGGAAGGTAATCAAGATTGGGACGACAAGACAGGTTGGGCACAAGGAGCAGTGGGCACAAAGAACTGTTCAAGAAAGGACAAATCGCGAAACAGGTATGACAACAAGAATGAAGTTTGACGGGATATCTCAGGCCATTCATGTCCTGCATGCGACCTTGTGCTCAGACCAATGCGACTTTTGGCACCCACCATCGCAATACCTGGAAAATTACCATCAATCACCCACTTTAAACAAGATTGAACAAATCATTTACCTCGCTTTCTCGCAACCACTGCACTTCCTCAGCGCAGCACTGGGATTGCCACACCACGAACACCTGTACAACGCCACAGTGTTCGGGCTGACTCGTGGATGCGAGCATCTCTGTGGGTGATGCTCGCCTTCCTCTCCCTGATCAAGATGGAGGTCGTCAAGCCACGCAGCAAGATCATCTTCAGCTTTCTCTAATGAGATGGGACGCTCATCCATCATCACCTCATCAAAGCGTGCAATCAGACCCTTCCACTCTTGCACAGCAGTAGGATAGCGCTTGACGATGTTTTGCTGGGTCAAACGCAACTGCGTCTTCGGGGGGATAGTGCCCAGGAGTATGCTGAATTCGTCGGCACACCCCAACTTCTTCAATGCGACCTGTGCTCGGTTGTAGAGAGACCGTCGAATACCAAAGCCAGTGGACATACCTGAAGCTCTTGAAGGTCCGCTGGCGTCTCTGGTCCCTTGATAGTAAGAGTGAGGCAGATATACCAGTATAGCACGTTCTTCATGTGTCTTGCATCTGGGGGAGCCTCCGTGGCGTAAGCCTTTGCGTCCTCCATCGCGCTCATTAGGAATGCAACACCCTCGTCATATTTCCTATCGCCAGGGGTGGATTCCTGAATGCGACATACTCCCAGATTGCCTGCAAGCTCAACAGCACGGTGCAAGAGCCCAAAGCGTACGAACGGCGTCATCTTCGGGCACTTCAAGCCTTTCTTCGCAGAACGCAAGCCCTCGCAGTGGTCTTTACCCAACGTAATCACATAGTAGAAGTATGCGAACTTTGGGTTGCGTTGAAGACCGCGTTTTGCAGCTTCGATGGCATCGGGGATACGAGATCTGATGATGAAAAACTTTGCGGTAATCATGTCTGCGAGATCTTCCTCTCCTGGACGACCCTTTTCACGGATGGCTCTAGCGCAATGGGGCAGCGCATCGGACCACATGATGAATGGTAGACCTATGTCCCTGCTGAGTTCTATCTGTCCAGTACGGGGATCTTGCATCTGGAAGCCGCCTTCTGCGATAGAGAACTCGGTTCTGGTGATGAGTTCTGCGAGCTTCAGACCAAGACTGTAAAGATCTTTGTCCTGCGCGCACTTCATCATCGCCTTTTGGTTATCGGCGGTCGAAGTCATAGTTAGAAATGTATCACAGCGCATTGAGCCGTAATCTGTCAAGATATCAACGAGATGGTCGGGGAAACGGCGTTCAATCGCTGCTATGAGCTTGCGGGGGTCAAAATGTCTCTGATCCTCCTCCGAAGACAAGGCTTCGAGACGAAGCAGGCCACCCAGCGCGCTGACACGCACGGTAAGGTCTGCACTCCGGAGGCAAGCCACAAGCAAGTTCTGAAGTGGTGCGTCAGCCTTGCACTCACTCCAACAGTGGAGGACAGGGTGCGTGAGCAACTCTAAGCCATGATGCAAGAGCTGGATAGTGACGCCAGGTTTTCGCATGAAATCTACTACGACTGGAATCAAGACTTTGATATTGGCCGCCTTGATGTATTTTGAGGTCGGCGGATCTTCCTGGTTGATTGCAGCGCCGATGGCATGAGCCATAGTGGAAATCGCCATCTCAGCGGCCCTGAGATCATCTGGGTTCTCTTGTATGACCTTGAG
Source organism: Suillus luteus UH-Slu-Lm8-n1 (assembly GCA_000827255.1). Lineage (NCBI taxonomy): Eukaryota > Fungi > Basidiomycota > Agaricomycetes > Boletales > Suillaceae > Suillus > Suillus luteus. Next base: position 64,263 of record KN835261.1, read on the forward strand.
TAGGGAAGGGGACTCGAGTGAGATTTCTTTGCGAATATCGACACCCCCGTGATGCGTCACGGTCGTAAGTGCGCGGAGAGCAAGATAACGTGTGGAAGGAGTCTCGATTAAAGGGGTGATCTTGGACACCAGACCTGTGGCATGGTCAGCTCAGTTCACCGACAGAGTTGTGTCGCCGACTCGTACCTTTTTGAAAGAGCTTGTCTCGCAGGATAGCATCGGCACACATCTTAGTATAGATGCCGACAATGGCCCCAGTAATTTTCTCGTTTCCAATATTGGCGACGTAGACATCATCGATGTTGTGATATACTTCGTTGAAGTTGGCATGGACTCTCTTCAAGCCACTTCGTCTGGAGAGATCTTTGGGAAATAGCGTCAGGGCTTGAAGCGAACTAACAAAGGCACAGATCATGCTGTGTACTCACCTGGTAACTGGAGGAACTCGCACAGTACCTTGACTCTGGTATTCCATCCATCAGCTCCCTCGATATCGTCTACCAACCCGATGAACTCGTCTGATGGGACACGTGCCACGGAGTGAACATTAACGATGGGCTTTGGTTTTTTTGGCTTCGTCTTTCCGCGAGGACCTGGCATGTCGACTGGAATAACAACAGATCTTTGATCAAGTTGGAAATGGTAAAGAGCCGAGCTGGAAGTTCCGCAGCTGGTGGCGATTCACAACTTGAAGGACTAGGCTTAAGCAAGTAGCTATAGCGCCCAATATATCATGTAGTAAAAGGAACCTAGTAAAGCGCTAGTTATTGAAGCTTGACGCCTTGCTCTGAGATCTCCGAGTAGCTCCAACCATCTCCAGCGGTGTCATTCCAAATCACAGCGCTCGATGCTTGAAGCCTCCTGGTTCAGACTTGGAAGGGTTCGGCTGGGTCATGCGACAGCAATACCAGGGCACTCAAAGAGCGATAAATCGAAAGCGGTGGTTGTGCCTATTCGCAATTAGAGACATTAAGTTGGGCATTAACGGTCTCGGGCCCCGGGGTGCTGCAGCTGGAGTCACAGTGGATGGCTTTCCGCTGGAAAATGTTGATTGTGCGTAAACATTATTAAGTTCATTTCACTTGCATCCCTGGTTAATTTCCGGGCTCCAAGCACACTTTTCAGACTGGGGTGTTACACGTACTACCTCTCGTACCACTGCGCACGGAAGTCCATTCCTGCCAGTGCCCAATCCGTCATAGCGCGCGACCAAGCATTTCTGTAAACGCCCGGTTCACAAAAATTTTACCGTCATCCCTGTCAAATCCCTGGTTTTAGATTCGCTGTCGAAAGTTGTCGATACCAGATTGCTGAACCACGTATGGACTCCCTGAGGACTACATTGACTCAAATGACTTCGGATGACATCCCGTAGGCAAAAATACTCGTGAAATGCCGCCTGCTGAGACCTTGGTTGTTGTAGCAGTTGCCTTGGTACAGTATTGGCATGTGTCCTTGCATGTGTTGGGTGCGTTATGGAGGTTGTCGTTGAAATTATGACTGGCAAATGACTGATAGCGAAAGTTCAGGATCAAGCAAGCACGTGACGAATTTTAGTTTCATGCATCCCTTGTGGATCCCTCGAATGTTTTCCCATAACTTACCCAAGTTGTTTCTATAAGCACTGGATTGGATGTTTTGGTTTGGGTCGAATCTCTCAGCTAATGATCGCCACAGGGACAGCTGATTGGGTGCCTCCTTATATTTCAACACCAATTTACGATGGACAACAGGCGCGCGCTCGATGTGAAAGTTCCTGAAGAAATTATCATTCTTCAGCCCACCTTCTGTGTTTGACCATCTTTTAGGAAAGTGACCATGTCAAGGCCCGGAAGTCCAGAACAATGACGCCCAGCAGCCGTCAATCCTCACATGAAGAGATACTTTCGAGAAGTGCAAGGTGAGCATTCGTTGATTTGGCTCTTTTCCGTCTCTGATGCTATACTCCTTTAAAGTTCTATACTCATGATTGTTGAGTTTAACCCCCGATAGCGCTGTGCCGCAATGCATACAGTCGCGACCAAGAGACAGACTCGGAGTCACTGTGGTTTGTCGAGTCATCTCGGTTCCCACCAGTAGTGACAGCAGAGTCTTCTTCGTCGACGACTCTCTCATTTTGCAGCGCTTGATACCGATATGATACGCATCTATGATAACGATTTGGTTTTTTGTATAGAATATGAGATTTTTTTAAGTCCGGTATATGATAGTCCTTGTCAATGAGATGTCCCAATTGTTATCATAGTATGTATTCGGCTTTGTATGGAAAGCAGGACAGCCGTGCTCGTTTTTTCATGTCACACATCCCTATTGGGCAACAGGACCATGGACACCCTATGGCTGTCAAGTATTGGTA
>KN835262.1:0-66577 GCA_000827255.1 Suillus luteus UH-Slu-Lm8-n1
AAAGGTAAAACTCGGCAGGAGGCTGGCAGTGATCACGAGCGAGATGGTGTCATAGAGCTTGATAGTGACTAAAGTACTAGTACTACCCAATTCATTGTTGCTTCGTGGTAATGAATTGTGTACCCGCGGGTGACCCGTGCACCCGCAAATAACACCCACAGGTACACCCGTACCCGTACCACTTGACCCGGGACGGGTACGGGCATGACTTTGAAGTTCGACTGACCCACGGGTAGGACCCGGGCACGACCCGGGTACACCCATGTCAGGCCCTAGGTTCTATGCTCTTTGGCCTGGCTTTCTATAACACGAACATAGATGCTTCGTCCCGATCACCGCGACGATAAATTCCTTTTTTCTGACGTCGAACATTCAACGATTATGACAAGACGGCTACGGCTCATAATCATTCGGAATGGAACCGTATGTATCAAATGGAGTAGTAGGTGGGACGTTCCACGGAATATTTACTGCCCTAGCGAATCTCAAAATTGTTGAAGCCATGATGGTTTTAGGTATTTGCCATGTCATACCTGACAGTTGCGCCTCAGATGCTCATATCAACAGACTTGCCATGATTTATACTGCCAGTGTTTATCCCAGGTTGAAGGCTTTGAGCCGTTGTAGTATTGAATAGCTGCTGGCTCCAAGCTCAGCGAGTGATGTTTCAGTCAATTCCGTGCGTAGCATAGCGAAGTTCAGAATTCTTAAATTCGTGGAAATAATGAGCTCTAGTTTTTAGGTAGCGTGACTCGCCTAATGTTGTAGGCAGAAGTATCAGCGATTGTCAAGAGTCAATACATGATATTTGTCTGTCCCATCTGCTCGGCGGAGGCCCGATTCCTCGTGACCATCATAATTCATGACGTCAACTTCATCCACAATAGCTTGGAGTTCTTCTGTTCTCAACCGTTGAGATATTTGGTAGGTACTAAAGCATATCTGAAATATGTTTTTATTATATGGAAGAAGGAGTGCATGGTGATGATTGTCCATATACCAGCGGTTCAGACGAGTCTCGACTAAGAATCGACAACAATTTGCAGATTGTTATTAGTTACAAGGATCCAGGCCGTCGCGACAAGTGTCAGTCCCATCAGCTATTTCCAGGGTATGTTTGCATTGATGTCTACAGGCCACATGTTCATCTGCTGGCACTGGCACGGGGCTTCAGCCGGATGACGGCTACGATCTCGTTCCGAAGTTCTGTCATCCCAGTTGCTTTATCCATTAGCACAACCATCTGGACAAACCAATTACCAGAGCCGCTGATCCGGCACATCTCTAGGATTGGGTAGATCTTGGTGGAGCAGCCTGATTCGCTGTTAGGATTAATCGATGGTGCGGTCAATATCAATTTGGGTTGTGGGCAGACGATCTATGGCCTCTAGCCGTAATCAAATCCACGTCGTTCTTCTCACCTGCGTATCGCCAAAATATGCAAGCCTATATGTTGCGTTTTCCCCCATCCCCCTTAAGAATGCCCAATCTCAGTGATCCAACAGCGGTTGACACCACCAAAGTCCCAATCAACGACTTGTCCACCAGTGTCCCCTGTCATGCACGTGATGACCCTGAGAGGAGATTACTGAGGAAGATTGATTTGCGTATGTCCATACTACTGATTTTATATACCCTGAACCTGGTAGGTCTGAGGTTTTTGTGAATTCTTGTGATATTGACAGTGCACCCTAGATTGACAGAACCAACATCAGGTGTGTCATACACCGTTGTACTTTCATTAATCTTATGACATCTACAGCAACGCTCGGTTACAAGGTTTTGAGCAAGATCTGCACTTGCATGGGCAACAATACGCCACGGCTTTGTCCATCCTACTTGTTGGATACATTGCTATGCAAGTGCCAGGGTGAGTTTCGTTCTCCATCGAAAGACACTAAACTTAACCTTTCATCAGAAACTTGTTCCTGCACTGGTTGGAGAGACCTTCTGTTATCCTTCCGTCCTGTATGATAACATGGGGTCTAATATCAGTATTAACAGGTTTGTCAACACTGATCATACATGAAGATGCCTGCTAATCGTACTCAGGGACCACAACGAAGTACACACCCTTGTTTTGCATCGTTCAGATCCAGTCTCTGATGATTTAACCCAAGTTATACCGGGATTGTTGTCGCCCGTTTCTTTCTTGGCTTTGCCGAAGCGCCCTTCTTCCCTGGTATTATATTTCTTATATCTAAATGGTATAAACGGGACGAGATCGCCTTAAGAATAACTCTCGTTTCTTGTGGAAGTTTTCTCAGCTCTGCATTCGGATCCCTGTTTGCATCTGCTATACTTTACGGCATGCAGGACAAACTTGGACAAGCTGCATGGAGGCAAGTGATGATCGTTTCGACTACTCCTTGGATCTAAATGATCTGTAGGTGGTTATTTTACATTGAAGGCGGCGTCACTATCTTGGTCGCGATTTGCGCGATGTTCGTACTCCCTGATTTTCCACACAACACCAGGTGGATCACCCCGGAGGAAAGCGCACTTGCTATCTCTCGCCTTGCACAAGATAGTAATTCTGATGAGTTTGAGAAGCAGACAACCTTGCAAGGGCTGCGGGATGCTCTGTCTGACCGGAAGGTGTGGTGGTTTTCAGTTGCGGCCATGTTCCAGGTAATGGGGCAGTCTTTCTTCGCTTACTTCCCAACGTTGTGCGCGACATTGGGTTATGACACGACCGTGACGTTGCTGCTTTGCGCTCCTCCGTGGGTGTTCGCGTGTATAGTTGCATTTGCTCTTACATGGTTAGTGAATCATTTTTATCAGAAATCGCATCTAATAGAGACCAGGTACTCTGACATGAAGCAGAAACGTTACAAATACTTTGTTGTCTCCAATACATTTGGCGCTCTTGCATTCATCATGTCGATCTCTACAATGAACAAAACTGCGCGCTATATTTCACTGTAAGTGATATCGCCACTCGGGGGCGCAACCCTTGTACTCAGAGGCGTACAGGTTCCTGATGGCTCAAGTCCTCGCTGGATACCTGGTGCTCTTAGGGTGGATCAACAACACTTTTGCCAGAGAACCTGCGAAGCGCGCCGTTGCTATTGCTTTGATGAATTCACTTGGGCAGACGGGCAATTTTATTGGATCGTCAGTGATATTTGGCATTAATCTCTTACTCTCACTAACTGTTCACGACTGCGCTTTATATGCTAGATACCTATGGCCGTCGAACTGGGGCCCGACATATCGTTATTCCTATGTCATCTGCATCGCCGCGCTTGGAGTTTCGACAGGCATGTTTGGTGGTATGCACTTGTATTTTAAGCGTTTGAATAAGCAGATCGAGAGGGATGAGTTGAGTGTGAAGGATATCAAGGAAGTCCAGGACCCGATTGGCAATGGTTTTAGATATCTGGTGTAGTTGAATATTAATTTCCACAATCAAACGTTGCCTGAGACTCTAAAAGTAACATCATGATCGCTGTTTGGCGTTCTCTTCCCGCTCAGAGACCTCGTTCTTTGCGATTGATTGGGACAACTGCTGCTGATGACCTCAGCACCTGAGGTGACTCGACTCAAGGATCCAAACCTTTTGGAAACGAACACGACCTGTGACACGTTCAATGTTCTAGGCACCCTCTAATTGTGGGATGGCACCCAGCTGATCGTCCCAACTTTCCAAGTGAAATGCATTGGTTTTGATGAATCGATAACGAGCGACAATTTTACAATAATATGGTAGTCCATACATTTTACTTCCCCGAGCCCGAGCAGGCAAACGATGAACAAGTTCAATACCGGTAAATTATAGTAGTACGGGCACGCATATCCTTGCGGCCCCTCGCATCAAGCTCACGCTAGAACGATCACAACGCATCTACTTGCGTTTCTTGACAGAACCTGCGTCCTTCTTCTCACCGCCTGCAGGTGCAACGGGTGTGCTGTCAGTCTTTTGTTTGTCATCAGGGGTAGAGGTGTCCGTTTTCTTTGCCTGGTGATGACACAATTCAGCGAGGGAAGCCAGAAAAGATGTAGTGCAAACCTTGGCAACTGGTTTCTTTTGCTGCGAGCCAATGAAACCAAAAAGAAGAAGAAGCATGCCGAAAAGACTGAGGACAACACCAGCAAGACCAGCACCTGTCTCCGGGTAGGTTTGGATGGCTGATAAGGGGTCCACCCGAGCAGCATCAATGAACTGAGCGATTTTACCACGGATATGGGAGATAGGATCCTCCAAGAAGGGGGGGATGTAGTAGTCGCCTTCATCATCGACGTCCTTCTGAGGAGAGAGAGCTGCCTCAAGGGGCTTCTTGACGTCGTAGGTCTCGGCGGCCAGAGACTTTGCGTCGTCAATAGAGTGACCGACGTAGATGTTGTCGAACAGGATGTCCTCAGTCATGGTCCAAAGTTCGATACCAACACCTCCCTGAGCGCATAAGTCAAGAAGGCAGATATAAGAGAGATGAAGCAGAAACACGAACAATGTTGTTTAAGTGCTTGACTGGCTCTAGATCCTCAAAGAAGTTAGGGTTGGGGATCTTGCGCGGGGCCCACTCGCCGATGTAGGCGGGGTTATCAATCATAGGCGCATACCACTTGCCCTTGTATGCAGGGTTGGCCTTGTAGGGGCGTTTCCATTCACCACATCCAGGAGCCTCATCACAAGCCGGGTTGGGGACTGTGGGCGCGATCCAGTCACCATCTTCCTCGTCGTCCCACTCTTCGGGCTTCTCAGCATCAGGGTCAGGAATGCTAGCTGGTGCGTCATCCAACCAGCCCTCAGGCTTCACAGCATCCTCGTCAGGAATCTCGTAAGGCTCAGTCTCGTCCCAGTCCGCGGGCTGCGCATTAATGAGCGCCTTAGCTCAACCTTACAAAATGTCAGCGTACCTTGACAGCGTCGGGATCACTAATTCTCTTCTCGTTAACCCAGTCTTCAGGCTTCTTATCTTCGGGGTCGTCGATCTCCTTCGCAGGGTTGACAGGAGGAGTGAAGTCCTCAAGAAGGTTGCCCGAGCGCTGACTTTCTCCGTTGAAAAGTACATCGTACGTGTTGTCAGGGCTAAACACACATGAGTTTTCGTTAGGCAAGAATTGTAAATGAGATTTACTTGACAATGAGGGTGTAAAGGTTAGTGTCCTTGCCAAAGGTGGGCTTTGGAGGAACGGAAAGGTGCTTCTCCTCGAATTCACCGCTAACTGGGTTCTTGTGGCGGAAGATGAAGTGTAGCTATATCACATAAAACATTGTCAGACAAACATGACAAGTGAATGATGAATGTTTCACCTTAGTGCCGGGGCAAGTGTTGTCGGGTCCGAACATCACAACCCAAGGGGTGGTATCCGAGAATTCCTTCCCACTGGTCTGGAAGCCATCCTCAAGAAGTTTGATGTAACCACCACCACAGTTGCCACCCTTCTGATACTTGACCTCATACTGAACGACGAGGGGTTTGTCCTTGAAGTCGACAGGGGCGGCGAAAGGTGCAGAGATGGCGTGGTGAGCGGCCTTGGACTTGGCAACAAGGCCCTTGTCGCCCTCAATGAGTGGCGACTCGGGTTCCTCAACCTCCCATTTGCCGACGTAGGAGAATATCTCACCGCCGACTGGTGTCTTCTTGGTTGCCTCCGAAGGTGTCCAGCGTTCCGAATAGTCGTCAGTGAATTGCTCAATGAAAGGAGCTTTAATCTCTGTTGCCTACATATAAAGGATTAGTTATAAGCTCAGACTAGCGGGATACATATATGGCGTCATGGACACGTATGCGAGAAATATGAACGAACCTTGAATACAGGTTTTGAGTCCTCTGACGCTGATGCGCTTGCAGCAGCTGCAACGAGGATAACGGAAAGCGCTACGCTTCGCATTTTAAGGATACGAAGGACCAGAGACGTAGAAATCGAAAACGAACGATGACGGTATGAAGTGCGGCCAAGCACAAACCACCAGCGTGCTCTTATCCTTCCCGGCTAACTCCTGCCACGTATGCTCTCCCACGCCCGACATTCCTTGACCTTCCAATTACTCGCGCTCAACTCGCGTCTGCTTAGTTCATGTTGACTCAACGTGCACAACAAAATCGATCATATACTAGCTACATGCGCAACACAAGTACACTACCCCAGTAGATCAGCATGCCCAGACGCAGACAGCGCCAACTATTTCATCCATCAGCAAACTTAAGTTTCAGTGTCAAAACAAGTAACACTCACCACAAACTCATCATCCAAGTACTTGGACACGGCAATCTGATCACCCAGACCCTTGCGCCGCCGCGTTTTCAACACGAGATCCCGAGCCAATGCTTGTCCTGATGCAGGTTCTAATGGCCGAAGTTTGATGCTCGTGTCGGTGGGATCGCCTATGCTCAATTAATATCGCAGCCTTGATAGGGGACTGTGCATACACTTACCAGGAACTATCGACCAATGATCGAATACCTGCAAGCAGAACGCCTGACCTTGCGTGGCAGTTCGAAGGTCGGCCTCAAATCCATTTGCGTCTATCACAGGAATCAAAGCTTTGACCGTATATAACGGCGAGCCGGCCTTGGGGATGTCTTGTGTAACATGCCCCCGGCGTCGGGCTAGAACAGTGTATACAGCTGATATACAGTCAGCTGGCGCTTGTACTTCAACGTAGTAAATCGGCTCCATGAGGCGTGGCGTGGCCTACTGACTTATTCATAACCACAGCAGTGCAAGCTATAGGAGACTCACCATCAAAAATGATGAGTAGCACACACGGCGTGCGGTAGGGACAATCTGTCCACCACCACGGAAGATTGGTTCTTGAGCTAGACTTGCATCCAGTATCCGGAATTTCACATTACGCATAGCTGTCGCAATGAGTATTGTGAGAGTATGATAAATTCATGCCACAACTAATACGCACGTTCATCGCATAAAGGACCCTCGCGAGCTCCCCACTGGAAGCCTTGCTTGATATGCTCCTTCACAGTTCCAAGCAATTTTTTATCAACCTGCATTCCAACAATGAGCAAAATGAAGTCATGGGTGGTCAGTAGACCTGACCTGAGAAGGCAAGGTGTCATCGAGCAAAATGTTCGGCCCGCTATCATCGGGACCGAACGCCCATATTGACCTTGATGCCAACAAATCCCACTGGTATTTATCCTGGAAGAATGTGCCACGTTCCTTCGGGGTCATCCGCATGGTGACCCTCCCCCGTTCAATATCCTCAGCAATACCTCTTTCCAAAGGCTCCGCGATCATGGTAAGTTTGTTCCTGTAGTCCATTAGAGAGGAAATAAGTCATGTAAACTGATACCTACTTCTTATTTGGCGTATCCGCATAGCATTTCAGTGCACTCGTCTCCAACACTGTCTCACAGAACTTGGTGACTGGATCTGACACCTTGATCTCGATCTCAGCAAATAGCCTCCGAAGGTCATGCATGACACAGTCCAGATACAATTCGCCTGTACCAATGAGCACATGTTCACCGCTTTCCTCGACCTTCGTGGCAGCGAGAGGGTAGCTCTTGTTGATGCTTCGCAGGCCAGACAACATCTTGGGCAGCTCAGACGGCGCTATTGGTTCAATGGCAATTTTAAGCACTGACTCTGTCATGTGCTTAATAGGCCGGAAGATGTAGAGATCCTCATCAATAGATGGGTCAGCGAGAGTGGCGGTTTTGGAAATGGACGCGTCGACTCCTGCAATGAGGACAAGGTTGCCTGCGGGAACCTCATCCGCTGGGATAAAGTATCTGAGAGGAAAGGCTTATTCAATTGGAGTGATCGAATGCAAAGAGCTTACCGAGCTTCGCTTATCCACATTTCTTCCACGGTAGCTCTCGCCATGTCTTCCTCATCTTCTGGTGAGTACCCCTCACCAAGTACTTTAATTGGTGTGCCCTTCCTAAGGGTGCCACTCATGACGCGACCGAAGGCCCTAAATGACTGGGCATCTGTTGTATGATACAACTTCGTGATCTGGACCATTACGGGTGCTTCAGTGTCGCAAGTCTTCATTGCTGCAGCGATTTCAGAAGTTTGTGGACCAGTGTATGTCCGCTCGACCTATACCAAACTCAATTCGACTGAAAAATATACTGGAAAATCCATACCTTGCTGGCTGCTCCTTGCAAAGGTGACGGAATGTGTTCCGCTATCATGTCAACTAGTCCAGTGGCAGGTCCAAAGAACTGATCCAAAATAGCCTTCAACAGAGGCCTCACATCCATCTTGTACATGACTGGCTTTAGAGAGATGTTCAGCGATGCGAGGGTACTTTTCAGGTCTTCCGTATCCTCGCTGAGCACGTGACTGTAGAGCTTATACAGGGGATCAAGGATGAAGTGCACAAATGTGCGGGATTGTTCGGGATCCGCAGCTTTCCTGGTAAACTTCCGGGTCTCTGCGTTAAAGTATATATCGCCCCAAAGGCGGTCGGCAAATGCTGTAACATCGAGAGAACCAAAGGTGTCCGCATACATCTGGGCGAAGGAACGGAGGGTAAAGCACCAACTCATGTCGGTGCTGGCGAACACAACATTTCCATTTTCAGGACTAAGTCGTAGTTCCGGGTCGGGGTCAATCCCGCTGTAGAGACTTTTGAGTCAACGAGAATTAACAAACATAAGGTAAGTATAAACCTGATGAATGTGTTAATTTCTTCAATTGTATGCTTGATTTTGTAGTAGGCATCTGCAGGCTTGATGCGTAATTCGAGAATGAGCCTGTCGATTTTGTTCACAACAAGGGTGATTTTGATGCCCTCTTGCAAGGCATGTCGAATAACTGCTTCGGTATTGACCATCATCTGTTTCAACAGTTTAATTTGTTAATTCGTGGTTACGCAAAGCGCGAGTAGAGCCGCTGACCCCTTCCACAACATCCACAACCAGTAGTATTCCATCAACAAGACGCATTGCAGAAGCAACTTCGTCTACAAAATTCACGTGTCCCGGAGTATCAATAAGGTGCACCAGATGTGATTTGCCGCTCGTCGTGGACAGGATGAGAGACATCGGCGAAGACTTGATAGAGATTTCTCGCTCTCGCGACAGCACATGAGTATCCGTATATCTTGTCTGGGCAACCGAAACATAAGCCGTTGCAACTTAGAAAACTCAACTCACAAACCGGTTTATCCGCATCCCATGCGAGTTTGTGCGTCTCGAAAACCAGCATATCCATGAGCGCGGTCTTTCCGTGGTGCAAGTGGCCCACTACAGCGACATTGCGAATCATCTCCGGGAAGGACATCATGTTCAATAAAAAGCTACATCTCTGTTGAGTGTAAGCCGCGTAAATTCTCAAGAGGTGCGCACCCCTTGTCAAAGCGCGTCTGCGGCATGTCCTTCTCCTCCACCGTCCATTTCCGCACTTTGATAGGAGCAACGATGGGCTCCGAGAGCGGCTGAGCATCTTCTTCCTGGACGAGAGTCTCTACGTCTGGACCATAAACATCCTCTGCTGACGGATAGTATTGCTTGTCCTCATGCAGAACAACAGCATTATGGACGGGCTCTAGAAGGTTCCATGAGATACATACAGAGAATATGCTTCATTACAGACCATCAATCTCCATCAGTGCACCCTCTGCAGGAGGCATAGGCTCGTCATCGTATCCCTCCAATGTTGCAGGCTGCTGCTGGGGTGCCTGACGAAAGTCCTGCTGCAGAGCTTCTTCCTCCTCTTCATCTGAGCCCAAGTCCGCGCCAATATAGTTGCCAAACTCATCATAATCCTCAAAGGAAGCCATGGTAGAGGTGTGATTTTAATGCCTATGACGGGGTCGACGTTCAACGGACGCGTTCAAGTGAGAATAAATTTGAAAGTCCGGTCAAGCTCTAAACTTCCTTACTTGAGATGAAGCTCGACGATCATGGAGCACAGCTGAGCTCGCACTATCACTACCACGATGTCTACCCTGCCGGACGACACGCTACGAAAGGTGTGTATATAACCAATATTCCTCGTGTACTGTCTGTTATTTGACCGGTCATTCGGTAGATCTTGGTCCAGATTCAACAGACCGCCGTCCAGTCACAGCGTGCTCTTAATATTTCTAAACAGCAATCTGCCTCAAAAGATCGAGAGCGGAGGATTCTCCAGCTTACCATTGATGAGATCCAAAGCATCGAAGGAGATGTCAACTTGTACAAGGGCGTTGGCAAAATGTGCGTTTAAATATGTTCTACTACGGGACCAATGTTTAACTCGTCGTCGTTTCAGGTTTATGATGGTCCCCCGGAAAACGATGGAGCAAGAATTCAAAACACAGGAGAAGGAGCTGACAGATGACATCAATAACTTGAATAAGAAGGTAAAGTGCTCGGCCGTCAGGCAAGGGTTGTGTTCACCCTATGATGTGTCAGGCAAAATATCTCGAGAAGCAATTTAACGATGCACAATCTCAGCTGCGCGACATTGTACGTTCCAATTCCTTCAAACATCACATTAGGATTCACTTATTATTTTGTATTCAGTTCCACCATAGCCCGAAGCAATGAGACCTAATGTAACAATTATCCAGCACCCTACTGTAATATCAACGGATCCAACTGTACATGACATAAGTTCCGCCAGTAGCTGAGCACTCGACAGTCGCGTTTTATGTATCGACACGGTTGGAAATCACAGCCTAAGCTCCATCCCGCCTTCGTCTTCCCCATGTGGACCACCATAGACGAAATAAGTTAGTTTCACCTCTTAACGTCCATTTGTTCTCAAAAGATTTTCCGTATCCAATTGTCCCTTGCCATTCCCACCACAACTGGAGGCCGGAGCGGCCTGTCGTCAAACTTGGGCGTAGGGCAAACCAGTAGTACGCGGCCACTGGCCCAACCCAGTGCCACGTAACACCTACCAATCTTCATGCTACCGCAAGGGCTTACGGTCATATTAGTGACTGTACAAGGACCCATGGAGTGTTTTTCGCGTTGAACCGGCTCGTTGTCTTGGTCCTCTCGACTACTTTGTTCATGACATGGCCCTCAGAAATTTACCAACTACAATCCACACGTTCTCGTCTCATCAGGAAATAAGCGATGATGAAGAGGAATTCAAGCTTCCAGGCATGGCGTCCTTGGTCATCATGTTGGTGATGAATTTCCTTCTTCAAGTAAGGCATCTGCTGCACAGGATGTCGCAAAATTTGCTAACAGTCCGCTCCGGCCCACATAGATATCATTTTTCATCATCGTTTCATCAGCAAACGAGTATGCAGAGTACTTGGGGGGAAATGCTACTTTCTCTGGTATTGTCATTGGCATTCCAACTGGTTTCGCTGTACTTTCTTTGATTCCTTTGACACAGTACGACAAAGGTAAATTCAGGTCTCTTCCTCGCGCTGCATAGTTTTCTAACATCGTCCTGTCCTAGGGTTGTACAAGATGCCCCTTCACGTTAGTTGCTGCTTTGCGATTCTAGGTCACGTCGCCTACGCTGTTGCGTTTCGGGCCAACTTCTTATACCTGATTCTGATTGGCCGGTGCCTTACCGGTGTATCATTTACCATGTTCATGTACTGCAAGCGGTACTGCACGGACCCTCGAATTGTCGGAATCAGACGAAGGACGACCCTCGCTGGGTGGCAGGTCGTCTGTCAAGGGTTGGGCCTGAGCCTTGGCCCATTCCTTGGCGGATTGATGTACAAGATCGGGTTCTCGAACTCAATCTTCAACGGTTATACAAGTCCGGGTTGGATTATGGCTGGAATCTATGCTGGTTTCTGGGTTTTGATGACACAATATTTTGAGGACATCCCTCAACCGCCACCCGTGACCGTGATGGAATTGTCTCTCCCCATAGCGAAAGGATTCAAGACGGAGCCTCGTCCGAACTATTCATCAGTACCTACCGCAAGCCCTCCTTCGCCCATTGACGAATCATTCAGAGCACAGCTCTCGCTGATCACACTGTCCCAGTGGAGTGTCATTATATGCATGTGCTGGTTCTCGATGGTCTGCTTTTTTATCTTAGGCTCCTGGGAAGCCAACCTGCCTGTATTTGGAGCTGCCACTGCAAACCTCCGCTGGTCTCCGTTTGATGCAGGAAATTTCATTGCTCTCGGCGCAGCAATATGTTTCCCTTTCCTCATCGCTAACATCCTGGCTGCACGTCGGATACAAGATCGTAAACTCCTCGCTTTCGGGGCAACTCTCGGCCTCGCGGGGCTTACCACTTTTCTTTTCATCCTTTACACCGACAAAGTCAACTACGACTCACTGTTCGCATGTTGGTGCACCGTAGCGCTTGGGTTTAATATTGCAACTGCAGTCACTCTTAGTCTTCTTAGCAAGCAGCTCCCGCCCCAGTGGAACGGACGCGCTTCGGTCGTAATCCAATGCAGTAATTACACTGGTCGCGTGACCGGCGCAATCTGGGGTGGTTCGGGCGTTTCAGTTGGGATGATGAACTTTGTCGGATTGGAGATTGCTATGGTTGGTATTGGAACTATTATGTTTACAACACTGTGGAAGAAGCTGAAGACGAAGAACGGATAACGCGCCGAGAGCATTTTCTAGTGCGCACTCTGGCTCTATAGTATATGTTATAATTCCATGCAACATGCAACATTTTAGCCAATCTTTTATATATTCTTAGATCTTGTATTCTTCACAAATTTGCGCCATAATAGATTCGGTGGGGCAAGGCCACTACTTATTTCATCTCCTTGTTCTACTTGTACAAAACATCATTTCTGCAGGGGCATATGCCTCAATAGCGCTTAGCAACCATTGACAGTGCGCAGTAGTAAGTGTTAGGTTTGTTTGAGAAACATGATTTGATGCTAACATGAAGTGTACCCTCGGTCGAGAACGTCCATCCCCGGCGGCCACTGATCAAATACTTCGAATTCTGTTGGGAAGACACATTACGACGTGTTAATTATAAATCTGACTTGAATAGGACCACCGTGGGGTGCTTTCAAGTTCGCCTTCTCATATATCTTGGTGATCTCGCTGTCCATCTGTGCAGATGACAGACCTCAAGCGACTATTGGCCCAAATCAACCCGTTCTCGTCTCGCCATGAGGCGAGCGGCAATCGCGATGAGGAGGAATTCAAGCTTCCGAACATGGCGTCTCTGGTCATCATGATTTCAATGAATCTTCTTCTTCAAGTGAGACATCGATATCAAGCACTATGTAACTGTCCCTCACTGCCCCGCCCTTCATAGATCTCGTTCTTCATCGTCGTTTCATCGTCAAACAAATATGCAGAGTACTTGGGTGGAAATGCAACTTTCTCTGGAATAGTCATCGGCATTCCGACGGCGTTTGCCGGACTTTCTTTGATTCCCTTGACAAAGTATGATAAAGGTATGTGTAGGTCATGTTTTCTCTGGACGCTGTTCTAATATTTGTTCTTAGGGATGTACAAGATGCCCCTTCATGTCAGTTGCTGCTTCGCCATTCTAGGCCACGTCACATACGCTCTGGCTTATCGGGCCAACTTTTTATATTTGATTCTGATCGGCCGTTGCCTCAACGGGGTTGCATTGTCTATGTTCATGTACTGCAAACGGTACTGTTCAGACCCCAGAATTGTTGGCATCAGACGGAGAACGACACTTGCAAGCTGGATAGTCATCTCCCAAGGCTTGGGCATGAGCCTTGGTCCATTCCTTGGCGGCGTGTTATACAACGTTGGGTTCTCAAACTCAGTTTTCAACGGTTATACAAGCCTGGGATGGATCATGGCCGGGATTTACACTGGCTTCTGGGTTTTGGTGACAAAATATTTTAAGGACATCCCTCAACCACCAACCGTTACGGAATTGCAGCCAGCATGCGATTCAAACGCTGTCCCCATCATTTCCTTAGAAAAAGTGAAAAGTGGAGACGCAGAGGCTTCTCCCAGTTATTCAATAACACCTGCCGCAAGCCCTCCCCCGCCCATCGACGAATCATTCAGAGCACAGCTCTCGCTGATCACACTATCCCAGTGGGGTGTCATTGCATGCATGTGCTGGTTCGCTATGCTATGTTTTTTCATCCTAGGCTCTTGGGAAGCCAATTTGCCTGTCTTTGGTGCCGCAGCTCAAAACTTTCACTGGTCTCCATTTGCTGCAGGAAATTTCATCGCTCTCGGGGGAATAACATCTTTCCCCTTCCTCCTCTTCAACCTCTTAGCTGCACGTCACACGCAAGATCGCAAAATCCTCGCATTCGGTACGATGCTCGGCCTTGCAGGGCTTATCATTTTTCTTTCCATCCTTCGCACCGGCAAAGTCAATTATGGCTCATTATTTGTATGTTGGTGGACTGTGGCCCTCGGTTTTAACCTTGCGACCACCGTGACCCTTAGTCTACTCA
Organism: Suillus luteus UH-Slu-Lm8-n1; assembly: GCA_000827255.1. Taxonomy (NCBI): domain Eukaryota; kingdom Fungi; phylum Basidiomycota; class Agaricomycetes; order Boletales; family Suillaceae; genus Suillus; species Suillus luteus. Next base: position 14,264 of record KN835262.1, read on the forward strand.
GCAAGCAGCTCCCACCCGAGTGGAATGGGCGTATTTCGATGGCAATTCAATACAGCAACTACGTCGGTCGTGTTACGGGCGCAGTATGGGGTGGTTCCGGTGTTTCGGTGGGGATGCTGAACTTTGTGGGATTGGAGATTGCTATGGTTGGTATTGGAGCTATTTTGTTTACTACATTTTGGAGTGATCTGAAGACGAAGACGGGATGACCTACCCGATGGAAGAGCATTTTGTAATACTAATAGATGGTCGCGCAGGTTCGTGTGTCTCACCGGTGTGAGTTTTCACTCTAGCACGCGCAATTCTAGACAGAATCCTTATGTGTGTTGTACAAAGGTTTTCCTCAGCACAATACGCATCGTATTTTTTGGTGAAAAAAATGAAGTGGTTCTTGGTGCTGGAGGCAGGTTTTACACATAGAATGCACTCTACTCCACCATCACAGAAAATTCTGAAATTGGTACATCATAATTGTATATGATTAGGCCATGTTTAAATGAATATCTCCAGGACTACTTTCTTGATAGAATGACGTGCAGTATATAAGAAACACCCTTTGTGATGAACCGAAATGAAAGCAGACTGTCTCCGCTTTCGTGCGGAGTGTGAACTGATGTAACAAACCCTTGGGACAATCCCACGGTGACCGACTCAACTCTTCAGGATATTGTATTTTAGACTCATCAGGCTTTCCAACGGTAGAATGATTTTTAGTCTGCTGAACGTTTTAAATGGCCCAGACATTGAGGCGCTATTCTCATTCCAAAAAAAATGCGACCATCTTGTTATAACGTTCCAAAAGTAGCCGGCCCCTCCGAAACAGAGTTCATGGGGTCTAAATGGGAGTATAGAGGTGTTGGGGGTCCTGCAAGTTATGACACTAGAGAACTTGATGTTGTATCACCTGTGAGACGAGTACCGCCCTACCATGAAAGTCTTGACCGCACTCTCTGTTCATATTCTCTTCGCGTTGCTCGTCTCAGCGCACAGTGATCATGAAGACTCAGAAGAGAGCGCGAAACTTGCTAATGCAGGCTACGCCATTCGACATGTATGGGAGACCCACACATTAATCCTGACCAGTGCTGATCCTTCATTGTTGGTAGATGGCTTCAGAACACCATATGTGCGCAACTGAGAGATATCATATTGTTCTGCTCTAATAAAGTGATATAGTGACTCCTTTGACTTGGAGAGTTTCTTCCAGCTTCATGATTTGAACAGGTAATGAGACACAACCTAGGTGGAAGAGTGTGGACGCGTGCTTACTTTTGCTTTAGAGATGGTGCATGGGACCGTGAAGAAATTGAAGCTATATACGGTGTCCATCATGTGTACTCGCAGAAAAAGTCGAAGGTCTGGTCGCTGAATTTCCTGCACTTGTCGTCCATTAATGTCATAATAGGATGAGATTGAACATCAGAAGAAGGCTGATTACGTCGCGGATACTGTCCTCAAGCTCTTGGACAAAGACGACGACGGCAAGGTCACGCCAGAGGAGTTTGCTGCTGTTGGAGTAAGTGGCCTGCCAAGTTTTGACGACATAGGTGCAGAGGGACATCATTATGACGTAGAAAGCGGTGAGTATTTCACCAACTTCGCATAATCATTATCACTGAGCTCGTGACAAGAGTTTTTCTTACACCACGAAGGTTTGTCTGAAGCACATCACTTGCTCTCACAATTTGTAGCTCAAAGAATGTCCAGAACAATATCATTCAACGCCTGAGACGCAAACCGACGCATCATACACTCACCCCGAAGACATCGAGCACTTTGCACAGCACCAAGCTATTGAACTTGAAGAAGCAGAGCGAGAGGCGAAATTCCAGGGGATCACAGTTGAGGAAGCTATTCGCGCACATGAAGAGCCCCCCGCACCTCCTGCACCTCCTGCACCCCCTGCTGAGAGCGCGCCAAAGCCCAAAATCACCCGCGGAATCCCACCAGAGAAGCAGGATCCAGTGGTCAAGTATAAAGATATTGGCAAGGAGAGTGACAGCCAGTCAGCATGGGGGACAGGAGAACAAGGCTACAAGCAACCTAACACACCAGCAGAGAAAACGAGGTCAGTTTCACAAAAAAAGTCTATACATTCGTTCTAACCAGTTGTCTTGCGTTACAGGAAGAACCTTCCATACAAGGTACGGTCTGAGTCTTCTCAACAGCTGCATGGAGAGCCGCTAACTCATAGGAACGTGTGCAGTATAAATTCCGACGGAATTGGGGAGATTTCTAATGAGATATTTGATTTTTATCCGCTGCGTTCTTCAGGAATTCATTCGCATCTATATATACCTATGTGCTTTGTGTATAGAATAGCGAACAGAACCCATTTACATCCTAGAGAGACAACCAAAAAAAACGGTTCATCCTCTCAACGGCCATCGAACATATCGTCCAAAATTCCCTGCTCAACCGCCTCCCAATCGATGTTCCCACTACTTGCATACACGCTCTCGTAAGATGAGATACTCACATGGGAGAAGAATGGAAAAAGATCCCTAATCGAGTCAATTTGACGGATTGATTTTAGTATGGGCTTCCGTAAAGCACGATCGGAATGAGCAGGGAAAGCAAGCGAAGTTGACGTTGGCAGTGATAACCCCATGCCTTGTGGTTCCTATTGCGATTCAGATGATCAACGTTGAGATAATTAGAAGACGATAACATACCCGAGGCTCTGGAATAGGCAAACTGCCAACTACCTCAGCGAGCTGATCGAACATCGATTCTGGAGACCAATCATCAGGCCGAAATACGGCATCTACGGTATCGGTGATGAATATCCATTGATGTCTGTAATTTGTTAATTGCTATACTATCACGAAGAAGGAAACAGTACATCTGGAACTCTTCCGTCTGGAGGGTGAGCAGCAAATCAAGGCATTTACTGGCTGAAAGGATGAGTTGCAAATCTTCTGAGCCATCGGAAGGTATCGAATCGATTATTTGCTCAAATATTCGGTACTGGAATTCATGTCAGGTTTCGAGTAAGACATGCAGGATGTTCATCTTACTAGTTCAGTGAGGATCACAGGCCAAAAGCTCGTCATGCTATGTGCAGCTAGGCGGCACAACAACACTCGTATGCAAAGGTAGACTTCACATTGCACAATCGGAGATGGAACATTGCGCAAAATATCCACCAATTTCTCCTGTATAGCCGGAAGCTGGGTTAAGAAATGATTTTTCTCTCCTGTAAATAGGACCAATGCAAGCCGTCGCAAGTTCAACGATCGCAGAAGCATCTCATGCTCTCGGTTCGTGAAAATATTGGCCGAGGGCGACGTGGCAACACGGCCTAAAGCATATGGTCAGTAGTGCTAGATAGATTGTATGATACGCACATACCAAGGAGGTCAGGGAATGAAGTCTTATCACCATCAAATACTGCTTTGATTATGGGTTTCCATTTCGTAGCAACACTGGAATTCGAGTTGAAGATGCGATGGTCGTAAAGGACGTCGATCACTGCCACTCGCCAAACCTTCATCGCAGGAGGGATCTTGATCATCTCTCGAAAGATATCGACCACAACCGCGTCAGCATCCAGAGGCCTGTCATTAAGGTGAGAGAGCTTGATATCTATCGTCCAGAGTAAAGCTTACCTAGCCTTCATCTTGATGCCTGGGCTCACTATGTAATACACGATATTGCTACAAGCACTCGCTACCTTGTCGTTGTCCATCAAAAACCGGCGTAGCTCTGGGACAGCTGTTGATGCTATGAATGTGGTGATCTGATAGACAGTCTCAACTTGCATGATCTCTCGCAGTCAACAAGCAACTTACCTGGGAGGGCAACTCTGCTCCCCAAGTTGGCTTGGCATTGTCCGTCACAATGTTAGAATCAGATTTCTCGTCCACCTTCATATCTGAGGCTGAGGACTCGTGAGATATCAGAGAAAGTGGTAACAGGTGTGAATAACTAACCACCACCACGAAGAGCAGGGGAGGATCGACCGTTCGTGACCATCGACTCCTTCGTGGTACGTCTCATCCAATTTGGTTGATCCGTCGATTTGCCCACAAAAGTGACGCATGCATCTAAAAGCTTTCCAAACGTCTCCTACGAATGAATGTGAGCAGACCTCAACTCATAGAATAGCTTTAAGGGTACTGGACCTGGAGATCTTTCCTGATGCGCTTGTCGTCTATGGCAGTGGTCTGAGTAACCTTGTCGCCTAAAACGCACAAGCATCTGATAAACAGTGAGTAGTGAATGATGACTTTGAGAAATACACACTTCAATGCCAAGAAGACCTGAATCTTGAAATCTCGACTTGACGCCAGGTCTTTCGCGAGCTGCATAAATCGACCCCATACTTGAAGAGCCAGAGGCCCTTCAAGCCGTTGCAAATATTGATCCAAGAAGTGGAATAGGACAACATCGGAGCTGTCAAGCAACACGTTCGGTAGTCCACTCATCCGATGGGTTGATGGATCACTCACAGATTTGCATTTGCGGGTCTCCTACTGCGCTCTGAAGTGTTGGAAATACGAACTGATATACTGTCGCAGATCATGTGCACCGCGCTTTGAGCATTAGCAATCAAGACATCAACCAGGCCAAAGACACCTGTCGTAGGCTGGTCAGAGCCCTTGGAGCGTAGCAATGCATCATGATCCCAGCATTCAATGACGGACTCCAACACTTCTGTGGGGTGGGCACGGAATAGGTGCTCCAGGACCCTTCGACAGCGAGCATGTGTCCGATTATATATCATAGAGAGCGAATCTGCCTCTGGCCGCAGGCCGGTGGTGTCAAGCCATACCATATTGACCCATATTGCAAGCAACACACGGATGCCATCATGAAGAGATTTGTACCCAGGTGAGTGTGACTGTACGACTGTCAGCAGTGGTAGACAAGACACAAAACATCTACTCGCCGTCAGCTGATCTTCGACAGCAGCAGATGCGTTGTCTGTAGTGAAGACATTCGAGACATATCCCAAGATACCCCCTGATTCAGCTCCAGGTTTTTCCTGAACTGGAGTGTCGTCTTCTTGTGAATTCGCATCTGGCTTTTGAGTCAAGCCAAGCACGAGTAGTCGCTCGAGCGCGTTGAGAAGCATGATGAACTCAGCATCAGTTGCAACCCGAGGATATCTCTCGTTAACCATTGGCTGGCTCGCCTTTAGTGCGTCTGAGAGGAGCAAGCGCAGTTGTCGGCAAAGGCAGTCAACAATAGGAGAAATAACGCTCTGAAGGGCAGGTTGGAACTGGGGAACCGCCATCAGCACAAAATCTAACCAGTGCTGCATCACAGGACGATTCCACGGGATCGCAATACCATCTATGATGGTTTGTGTCAGCAGGGAGTTAACATTGTAACCCCTTTTCCCGGATTCCTGCGAGCCTTCTGCACTTCGATCCTCGGGGAGCGGGTTCCCATCGTATGTGTAAGACGTCGAGGCGGATATAATGGAGTGGAGGAACCGCAGCAACTTGTTTTGCAGATCCGACCGATGTAAATGGACGCAGAGGAAAAGTTTGCCTATGACCACTGGTTCGAGAATTTCAATGGCGAGCATTTCAATTTCTCCGCGAGCGACAATGGTTTGGAGAAGGTCTATGGCGGAGGACTGTATGACCGTGTTCAGTGGCTGCATAACCGCAGTATCTTGATCTTTGGGCTCGGACTGAAGGAACCTGCACGAGAATGAAACGAAATCACGAGTTAGGGGACGTAACTCACCTTGACAAGACCTCGATGAGCGCATCTAGGTAGCTTGTATTGGCGTCTATCCCAGCTGGAGGCAAATCGTTAAAACCACAACAGCAAAACAGCGTCGTCAACTATTACCTAGGCTAAGCCTCTGGAGTAGTACATGGTCATGCGAACGCCTAAGGAAGGTACCTCGCGCAGACTTGGAGAAACCTTGACCCCCGAACTGAACGATAGATAGCAAAATTTCAAGAAGGTGAGCGACATAGCGTTGATCGAACGACCTCTCATAAACGAAGCCCCTGATTTCTTTGCCGCTCACTCTGCTTACTCTGGACATTCGACGGATAGAAGGGTCCAGAAGATCACGGAGGACAGGTTCCAAGACCCTGTTGGATCCGCATGAGCCTTCTACCTCGCCAATAGATCAGAAAGCAGTATTACCTGATATAAGACCTCAAATTGCATCGCATCCATGTTTCTCCAACGCGTCGCAGGCTTGGATCATCATGCTTCAAGGTTTCCAAAACAATCATCAACGGCACCTTCAAGCGCACTCCAGGAAGCGAGTCATCCTCTGAAAAAATTCAGTCAGCATTGGTAATGGCATTACGCATGTTTCCTTACCTGACAGTCGCCAAAGTATTCCAAAAGCCTCGTGCGCCTCGTATACGTTTTTCAACTCAGGAGAGCACATGCTCTGGGCTATTATCGACTCAACTTCATGGGGCCTTGACATCGAGTCTATGGACCATATGAGGCTGACAGCTCGCACATGACAAATAGCTAGGTCTGCGTGAAGGTATCTAAAAAGCTACCAATACAAGCTCTATTAGATCAACTCCCAATGTAGTCAGAGGTACGAACCTTCTTCACCATGCGACTAACGACGGGCCTTTTATCCATCAACAGCTTTGGGCTGAGCTTCTGCGTACCATGCAAAGACATTATCAGAGACACCACCTGGTCCACCAGGGTGAAACTGACGGCCTGAAGATGGACAGATAAGTTTCCCAGCCAACAACCAGAGAGCATCATATGACATACCTCAAGGTCAAGACAATCAAGCATAGAGTACAGCCATTCAGAAGGTTTCCATGACAGGCTGAGAGTCGCATCACAACTTTTGTCCATCGTACGAACAACGCCTGACAAGACCCGCAACACCTGTGATAATGCCGATCGAAGTTCTATCAGGCCCCCTTTCTGGGCCGAGATTGATCGTGACAGCGCTTGGCTTATACAGAACATATGCTCTAAAACAGCTATCAATGGATTAAGTACTTCACTGCTCGGATTTAATTCGGTGAATTCAAGTCCATAGAATGCGTAGGCAAATGCGAGTGAGCTGAGAGACGAAGCTGATGTCTGAAGTGCTGCATTCAGCTCGGGTCGCTGGCTGAGAGACTCTAGAGGTATGTGTTGGAAAATTTCTTCTTGCAGAGCCAAACAATCTCGGACAGAAGCTTCGGCGGCCTTGGACGGATCGTTGTTGATTTCACGCTGTGTCCTGGGTCAGCTTCCACATCATATCCCAGAGATAGCAGTCACACCTGCAGCTGCTCCGTGATGGCGGCAAAGATAACCGGTAGGTGAATGCTGCGAACTTCATCATCTTGCATAGGGAGTGAACGCAGTAGGAATAAGGTCAAGTCAATTGCCTAAAGAGAGTGTGAGCTTGCGCTACCCGTGGCCGAGTTGCAGCGAAGCTCACCCCAGTTTTTCCATCTTCAGTCAAATCTTTCATTGTTGCTGCCAGCAACTGCTTCCAAAGAATACTGGGTTCAACAGCCTCGTATAGCGTACTGGCAGTCATAGAAATCTAGAAGACATATAAGATGCTCACACCTCAAACATTTAGAAGCAGGACGTACATCCTCGTTGTGTTCCTCCGCGTTTCGCTGCATCAGAAATCGGATTGCCTTAAGAGCGTCCAATACAAGAACATCAGTCAAGGCGGATCCTATCTCCCACTTGTCCAACAGTGAAATAAAGATCTTGAACGGTCTAGATTCCGAGTATTCCCCCGAAGGCGCAAACATTTCATCCTAACGACAATTATTAAGGTCTCAAAACATCCTAGATTGCAACCTACCTTGAGCGTGGTATTCAATAACTGAAGAGCATGTTGTCGCAGAAACACGGTTTGGTTCTCACTCTTCTCATCCGGACCCAGTAACCAGGTATAAAGCCGTCGATTAAGTGACAGATCCCGACGCAGGACTACACCAGTCGCAGCTCTCATAAGTATGACGGTGTCTTCAGGGTGCGCACGTTTGATAGCAGCACTATCGATCCGCATCGACTGCAAGAGAATATCAAGCGCGCCTCTTCGAACCAACAGATTGTCATCCTCGAGCGCAGCTGCGAATGCACGAATCATGAGGCCTATATCTCTACCTACTATCTGAGTGATGTCTAGAGAATACTGAGCAGGGGAAGGTGATGCTTGGAACCATCCTTACCTTCGTCCGCGTGTAATCGAGGTAGCCTGCGAGAGAGGAAGTTCAAGGCAGTTCCGCGTGCAGAGGACATGGTTATCATGATGAGCCATATGTTCTGGATGAAGAATACGGGGGATACGGTTCCTGATAGCCGATCGAGTAGGCCGAGCACCTATATCAGTTGTATTAACCACACCCAGATATGTGAAAGAGAGCAATAACATACCTTTTCGAAGAACTCGCCAGTCTCCTCTTCAAGACCCGGGAGCAGGGCTAGGATGAACGACTTCATCACGGGTCGCAGACCAGCTTGTAAAGGCAAGTAATGCGTGTCATATATGGTCAGCAGTATTGGCTGTCTGAATCAGTACTGGATGAAGTAGAACATGAATAAAGTCATACTTTGACTGATGTAGCAGCATATTCAAAGAACGGGAACAGGCCAGACGACCATAACGGCAGGTCCCGTTTTAGACCTTCCGTCTAGCATCGCGTACACATGAGTGGTTACCACAGAATGACCACGTCGCACTCACTCCAAGCACAGAAAGTATATGCGTATAGACATCGAGAGCACGTTGATGTACGCCAGTCGGTAGAGCAGGATTCAAGCACTGTGCCAACCGTTTAGCAACAATGAGCTTGTACGGGATCTCCTTAAATTGCATGTATGATTGAAACGTCTGTGGGTGCATAACCGCGCTGAATCAATGCTTCCAATTCAGAGTGAGAGAAAGTACCTTCAACAACTGCTTCAGAAACGCGATGCAGTCTGCCCACTCGTGTACATTATCGAATGCATTAAGGCATTTCTCCACTTGTTGCGTGTACTTCTTGTATTTTGGATCAGAAGCGTATGTCTGATGCACTGTAGCGACACAAGTCAGCCATCCAAAGACAAAACATCGGAATCCGCATCAATGCGTACATTTCTCCCTGATACTCGATTTCGTAGGGTCTAGTACCGCGGCCGCATTCAAGTTCGTGCCTGGGGTTCCACCAGTGCTAGTCTGCGGGATAGCAGGGCTTTTGCTGGACATGATCGGTTGAGACGCGGCTGGTGTATGGTTGCGTATCCTGACCCTCCTACGAAGCACCACAGGCTGCGAACTCAAGTAGAGAGCGCGCTCAGCGAGACTGAACGTTAGAACGTTGCGAGCTACTATTATTAGTGGTACCAATTAGGTCGATGTCATGGTCACGGTTGTGTCACAAGATGTAGCCTGTCACACAGCATCTCGGCACATAACCAACCATATTAATAGAGAGAAAGGCATGGACAACAACAGTATGGTATGATATCACATTAATGCAAAGATACAAAACATAATCAAAACATAACTACATGAAACAAACCGTCTATAACTCCATCTGCTCTGGCGTATTCTGTACGGGAGCATCATTGCCCTCTTCAGACGCCGGCCCAGCAACAATATTACGCATCTTCGAAGGGGCTTTCACAGGGTGATGATCAGTAATAATAGACCCCGCTCGTGAAGGCGCAGCTGATATTCCCGACATGGCACGGGCCGCCTTGGATTTGCTCGACCCTTTGCCAAGTAACGGCGCAGATATCGAGCCGCCGCCTTTTGGCGTTGTAATCTTGTCTACATCACCATTTTTATGTGAAGCTGCAGCTGCAGCTGTTGCATTGGCGTATTCAGACTCTTTATCGCCAACCCATGATCTAGCGAACCATCGCCCGCCCGCGATGCCCCGTATTTCACGATTTGCGGTTCTCCAACGACGAATTTTGTTTCCGCTTCGGTCGAGGGGTAGCATGGGCGCAAAGCCTGCTCCGATCTTTGGGGGCGGTTGCACTGGGAATGGTTTGGATGGTAGAGGGTAGACAGGGAGTGGTGCAACTTCCATTGTACCCTCGGCTAGAAGGGGAGGGGCATTTTCCGCGTCCTCATGTTCCGAACCACCCTCACGAGTGAGAGGAAGTGGTGACGAGGGTGCGGTTCCAGCGTATGCTAATGCAGAACAAGTCAACCGGAATCTCTGGGAAGTAAATTAGCACTTACATTCGCTCAGTACTCCTTCATCTAATAACGAAGGCACTACCAAGGTCTTCGCCGCCCTGAGAAGTATTGATATATTGATATATTTTGAATTCTGGTTTACGTACTTGGGAGGAGCCTTGGCTCTGGACCGTTGGGTAGCAGCAGGCCTACGGGGTGCTGCTCTTTTCTTCGCAGGCGGTTTGTCGGCAACCGCGGATATACTGAGATCATGAGTATCGGCTTGCTCGCCTGTGTCTGTTGATTCCGTTTAGTAGGATTCGCTTGATTAGGAAGAGGGAACTCACCATGGGGCTTTTTGTCGACGTCCTTGTCCTGCTTTTCACTCTTCCGTGGTCTTGGCTTCCTCGCTGGTGCCTTCCGCTTGGTACCTCCGGTCGGAGCACTGATGGCAGGGGTGGAAGCAGACTGCTGTAATTCGTCTTCGTCGTCAATGAGTTGGTCCTCCTCGTCCTCCTCTTCAACGTCATCCTCACTGCGCGCCCGCGCCTGCGGGGCAGGTGGTGGAGGTGGTGGAGGGGGCGCGGGTGGCTGTAGTGGAGCAGCCTTCTTGTTGGTATTTGATACACTAGGTGAGGACGATTTGCCCTTGCCCTTCTTGTCGGTTAGAAGTAACTTTACTCGGAATTTGGAAGTTCGAGAGGGTGGCGGGGGAGTTGTCTCTTCTATGAGAGTTGAAATCTGAGGAGCATCCATGTCTACATCTTCGTCCATATTTTATCCTCGAAAAATTTGCCAAAAAATGTGTTGTTCGTCGCGAGCGCTGACTTGGTGAGTAACTGATGGTAGAAGAGAAGGGTCAAGCAGTGTACAATACATATTGGTCAATTAGACTTTTGCTTTGGCTGTGGTTGGTTCGGGTGACTCGGAGCGCCGAAAGATTTCCACAATCCACTGGCACTTGCTCCTCGTCATCGTGAACAATGAGCTCGATGGTATCTAATCTAGTCGGTTTGATTTCGATTGATATCCTTCCCATTTAGTCAAATCATCTTTAACATCCAGCATCCGTGTTCCATAGAACTGATGAGCAGTTGGCTTGGCAATATCCCAGCCAAGTATCTTCCCATCCTCATTCCTATCCAAAGTCGCGCCCCATATGCTAATGTGGTTGGTATTAGAGTTGCGGGATGCAACCCCAACGCCGCAGGTCTTACACCTAAACCGTCGCTTGTATGGCTTGAGAATATTGTCGTAGAAGTCTAATTGAGACTCATGGGGTTCAGGATGAGTCCATGTGAATGCAGAGGCGTCAAAATGCATGGTATGAGTGAATGGACACGCTACAATTCGAGAATTATCACACTTCATCAAAAGCGACGTGTTTCCACCTTACAAGTCAATCTCTGACAACTCGTGCAGTGACAATACGCGCTCAGAATCGGGAGAGCAGAGACAGCGTATGAAATGGCTTGACAGAAACAACTGCCTTGCAAGAGCGGAACATGATCAGCCATACGTGAAGGATATCCAGTGACAGCAAGCCTCAAGGTCAGGTCAGTCCCCCGCACGGAAGAATTACGTCAGCGGGAAACGCCGACTTGCTCCGCTGAAACCTGCCGAAACTCGCAAAGCAGCTTTTCTATAAGCACACTCCAGGTTAGTCTCCTTGCTTTAAATCTGTCTGGCCTGCTAACATCTATTATATAAAGCTTTCTTAGAATTAACTTTCTTACTGAAAGTCAAAAAGGGTCGAACGATGTCCACAACACTCAACGTGCGCCGTCTTTCGTGTATACAGTTTATTAAACTCAAAGCGGCTATGAACTAGGTTGCTCGCTACAGTGCTCTCCTTTCAGGTGTTTTCTACGGCATCTACCACCGTCGGTCACTGCAAAAAGCCCATGACCAAGACAAGGAACACCATGCAATACACCAACGTGAACGGTTGATAGCACAGGCAAAGGATGCATGGAGACACAAGCAAGAGAGTGCAAAGGGGTCAGATGGTGGTGAGTCGTGCCCGTGATGCTTCCCAATAACAGCACTCGCTCTTGGCCCTGGCCCTCATGAAATGCACTCCATCCTCTTTTTCACATCTCATGCGCATTTCCTACGTGTACTAACTATGAACTCTAGTCATCACAAACCCAGAAGACCCACGGTTTGACCTCGAGAAGCTCATTGCCAAATGGGAGAAAGATCTATAGTGGTCATGTAGCCCTGCTTTTCTTCCGTCAACTATACCTATAGATCACCACCGCCATCCTGTGGCAGACATAAATTTGGCATATGAGCTATATCACCCAAGCTGCTCCAGTGATTTTAGTTCTGCCGCTCGAAACGCGTTTATCTTAGTCTTTTGAACGAATCTCAACATATGCGAATGTAGCGCCGGATGGCGCTTAAAATGAGACATTGTTTGGGAGGTGTATGTACATAATCGATAGGCGCGGGACGCGACGCGCTTTGTTATCTTCCTCTGTCTCATCGCGTTCTTGACTGACCCAGACCTGCTACACACAATATTGTTCCTCTATCCCGTACAAAAATTTATCTGAGATGAAGCCTACCGTTCAGGACGAGGATATGGAAGATGATCTCGCAGCTGAGGAAGAGAACAAACTCATAAACGAGGTCAGTCAACATTCTGCCTCCTCAAAATTCCCTCCAATTTAGCAGGACAATCGTTTTTCAGGAGTATAAAACATGGTAGATAATCCTAGCTAAAAGCTTTTCCGGCATCTGACATTTTTACAGGAAAAAGAACGCACCGTATCTGTATGACCTGGTCATCACGCACGCACTTGACTGGCCAAGTCTAACGTGTCAATGGTTCCCCGACAAAGACACGTAAGAACACCGTAGCCCTCCTCCAACCTTCATCTAATGTAGCACACAGACCGGCAAACAAGCCCTACACAACCCACCGCCTCCTCCTTGGAACCCACACCTCCGGCCAAGCCCAAGACTATCTCCAAATCGCAAGTGTCCAGATCCCCAAACGCGACGAGAAACTTGACCGCGACAACTACGACGAACAACGTGGTGAACTCGGTGGACACACCATCCCTCCTCAGCCCCGCATCCAAATTATCCAGAAATTCAATCACGATGGAGAGGTCAACCGTGCTCGTTATATGCCGCAGAACCCGGATCTGCTTGCGACAAAAGCTATCTCGGGACAGGTGCTCATTTTTGATCGGACGAAGCATTCGTGCGAGCCTCCGAGAGGGGGCGTTTGTAAACCTGATATCAGATTGGTCGGGCAGACGAAGGAAGGGTGTGTGGTTTGATCGAGTATGATGAATCTTAGGCTTATTGCGGTCAGGTTTGGTTTGGCCTGGAACCCGGTGAAGGGCGGACATATTCTTGGTGCTTCGGAGGATATGACTGTGTGCCATTGGTAAGAGGAACGTCTTTTGGCACGGTCTCGTCGCTGATGTTCTCCAGGGATATAAACTCCTATACAAAGGGCACTAGCACCATCGAGCCAACAACTGTTTTCAAGGGGCATAACTCTGTTGTCGGGGTTTGTCCCATTTTTTCACGTTTGCAAGCAAGTTACTAACTGGTTCGTCGAAAAGGATGTAGATTGGCATGCGACTAAAGAAAACGTTTTTGCTAGTGTGGGAGATGACAAGATGCTTCTGCTGTAAGCGCGATTCTTTTGCATTTATCCAACTAATCTCATTGCTTCATCAGTTGGGACACCCGAACTCCAACCGAAGCTACAACGAAAATTCAAGCACACGACAGAGAAATCTTATCATGCGCATTTAGCCCATCATGCGAATATCTCATCGTCACTGGCAGTGCAGACAAGGTACGTATACACCCATTCACTTGTATGGGTGAAGTTTATTTCAGCATGATCTAGACCGTTGTGCTGCACGATATCAGATCGCCTACTAAAAAATTGCACACTTTCGAATCGCACACGGACGAAGTGCTTCATCTCGCATGGTCTCCCCACGCTGCTACAGTATTTGCATCTGCTTCCGGTGATCGAAGGATCAATATCTGGGATCTTTCCCAGATTGGCGTGGAGCAGTCACCAGATGACCAGGAAGATGGACCTCCAGAGCTTATGTTCATTCACGGAGGTATGTCATACTTGCACGTATCCATGCTCAGATCATGATACTCGATTGGTACAAGGCCACACCGCACGCCCCACAGACTTTTGCTGGGCACCAGGAAAATCTGAGAACTGGACTGCATCTACCACTTCAGAAGATAACGTGGTGATGGTCTGGCAACCCACCATGCGTATCTGGGCTGGCGACGAAGTTAAGATCGACGAGAAGGAACTTGAAGGTGACGCTATGGAGGGCGTCGAAGTCGCTCCTGAAGCTGGTCCTTCCAAAGCAGTAGCAGCTAGTGGCGCCAACAGTGCACGCAGCCAAAGTATGAGTATCAGCGCGAGCGTCAGTAATTCTGGTGTGGATGTAGAAGCAGAGGATAGTTGAGTGTTTGGTGTAGATAAAGAGTGAAGATAAAATCCAAAGCTGATCATGATGATACAATATTTGTAACGTATGCCCTTTCCTAGCTGCGGACGGCATGGAGTTGTGTGTTATGTATATATTGCCCTCGTCGGAAAACCATGTCCACGCATTACAGGAATACCAATCTGGCGAATTCAAACAACACTGCAGCATTGTCAGATCCTGGATGAGCACGCTAAGACAGGTTTTACTGACCGCCACCTATAACAACAAACAGGACGACGCCCAGTGCCCAGAGGCTAATAGGACTTCTTTTTGCCATCATCTCCTGGCGTGAAGGTTTCACTGCTTTCTTGCCCGACCGGACTGCATTAGCGAATTGAGCATTCTTCCTTCGCAGGTCAAACTCAGTAGGCTAGACGAGCACGTTTCGTCAGGAACAATGTATGAACTGTAATTTCAACACAAGTACCATTGATTCGAATTTAAAAAGGGATGAAAGAGTGGTGTGGTGCTCGGAGAGGAGAATAAGTATGAACAGATTTATGACGTTGATGTTGACAAGAACAGGTACGTGTCAGTCCAAAAGGGGAGTGGTTGTTTGGCAAGGGCTTTGAATCCAAACAACCGTTCACAGCAAGTTTATCTCTCTTGTGAAATTTTTACTTTCTATTTTTCAAATGGCACCCAACCAAATCATGCGCGCTGGCAGAAAGGATGCCGTAGAGCCAAAATATCGCTGCCACAGCCTGCCAAACACACCTGTCGTCCATGTGCTTCAGACCCCAGATGTTCAAGTTAGCGTTCGAGGACCACCTGACAGCTCGAGACATTTGGCAGAAAAATGCACGCTTCGACATCGAATATGGTGTATACTACTTGGATCTGGTGGAACAGGAAACCCTCTGGAGTCTGTGCATGAACGTATCATCGGATGTTATACAAGAGCACGACTACTCGATTTCTACTCAGACAGACTCAAACACGCCATATCAATTGCGTCTGCGATCGTCAAGAATCAGTCCAACTGAAGGCGTACCGACAAATAATGGCACACATTGGCGGCCTGCTTCTCAAATCTCCTGATAAGGAATGTGGGCTGCAATCGCCGTCATCTCATATGGAGCTGCGCGTGTCATTGCGACTAGAGCTCTCGAAGCAGGAGCAGTAGGTCCAGCCTGCGGAGCTCGTTAAACCAGGCACTCAGTATATACTTGTTGCACGACGAGTACAACATTAGACAAGCACATTGACCTCGTACTAATCAGTGAGCATTCTGTTGCACAACTACACTGACTGCCGGCTTATTCCCGATTTTAGCGGCAATACCAATAGACGGCTCCAAGTCTAATCGTTTTCATCCCTTCCTTCTACAATGAGCAGGAGGAAAGATTGAAAAGGATAAACTGATGGTCGTTCTCTCGTTCCAGTCTAAAGTATCAATAGATGGTTCTGAGTTTAATCCCTCTCTTCTTTTTTATGGAAAGATTGAGAGGGGTGCGCCGTAGGGCACAAAGTGTTAGTGACTGTCAATCATAAATTATTGACTGCTCGGAGAGGTCTATTACTGCGAGGGAGTAATATTTGATATGCTGCACAATGAGCAAGTCATGGCAATAGGAAGTTCAGAATCCACTACACCAAGGGAAAGGACAAGGGCAATGTATTCTGCTCGCTGGTCATATTTTGTCGTCGCTCCAGCGCCAAAAATTCGGATCTCCATGGGATATGTTGAATGTGGCAATAATGCCTCGAACTCCCTGAGGCCACGATGTTACATCGATAACCTCAAGCAGCCCCAAATCGGGGAGTAAAAGAGCATTCATCAGGCGAGATAAGGTGCGCGTGAATCGCTGATGTGAAATGATTGAAGTTTGGTGTGCGTGAACTGCATGACCGTTAAAATTCCCTCAGTACGAAGCAGACATGCAATTACCGTACTACATATAGTCTACTGTGAACATACTTACCCGTGGGTAGTCAGATTCGGCTGATGTATTGATTATTGCGAAAGAGTTGCCAACAGATCTGTGTTCCTTGGAATGAACCTGCACTTGAATGGTTTAGGGTGCCTTGGGTGTGTGTAAGAATATGGCTTGAGCTCAAAGGGAGACAAGTTACCGAACTGGACCAATATTCTCGTATTCTGGAGGAGGTGTGAACTCTTGCCCTCTCTCATCGAGCGGTTTGGCAATCGTGAACGCAGCAAGGATACAAGAAATATTGAGGTACAACGATGCTTCAGCGAGATGCGACCCTGAAACAAGATACTATCGTTCAGTGGCGGATTAGATTGTGTCATCTAAATGACACGTACCAGGGCATCTACGGCGCCCAAATCCAAAGAAGAGCTTACGGGGGTTCAATTGGGGCGAAGGTCCGAGGAAGCGTTCAGGCCTGAACACTAATGGGTCGGGGTATATTTCTTTATCCCGTGATATGGAAACAAGGTTCACGATGATGACCGCACCCTTGGGGATGCGGTACCCTTCGTAGATGTCTTCCCTCATTGCATGGTGCGGGGCCCCTACGTACCTGAGAGTGAGCAGGAAATGGGACAAAAGTCATGTGGCTGACCTTGCGTAGACACAAATCCCCAGCGGATGATTTCCAGCGCGAGCGCTTCGATGTACGGAAGCTTGTCTCTGTCTTCGAATGTGGGAAATTGATCCTGACCCACGACTGCATCGATCTCTGCCTGCGCAAGCTTCTGCACCTCAGGATAAAGCACCATCGCCAGAATAAAAGATTTCGTGAATGATACTGTCTACCCATTCCAATGATATTTCAAAAGTCACATGAGGCAGGGTGCAAAAGATATCTTACAGTGTCAAATCCCCCTATATAAATCCCCTGACTGCACCGCATGGTGATATCTTCTTGTTGGGCGTTGACCTTGGACCCATCCTCCGGAAGGAGCTGTTCAGAAACGAAGGAATGCGTATAACTACCGCTTTGCTGATCAACGACGACAATTGGTCAGGATTCTAGATAAAACGAAGTCGCAAAATTTCTTAACAAGACTTACTATTTGCTGTTTTGTCCAGTTAAATGGTACTGTGTCAACTCTACTCATCCTTTTCCCATGCTCGATAGCCGTGCGTTTGAAACCTGCCCCTGGAAACCATGAAGGTAGGAAACGCACTGATAGAAGGCCAACTAGCTTAGTTTTATAGTAACTCGGAAAATGAAAGGGGAACCTACAAAATGGCATCCCTTCGACCCACCAATGTCCAGGCACGTTTATCTTGGCACTGGAGTCAAAGGTTGCTTGCAGCATACTAACGAGAGGGTCATTATCAGTGACCTTCCAGCCATATATGATGTTAAGGACAATGGCCCCTGTGTTCCTGCACCTCCGATGAGGAACGAGTAAAGCAAGCAATCGCAAGAACTTCACCTTCTGATGTGATCGGCGAAACGGTCAGGATTCTTGTGCAGAGCATCAAGCAGCACACGACATTCTTCAGTTTGCACCGACTGGTACTTTCGTAAAGCGCGGGCACTCAGACTATTCTGGAAGGCTGTGCGATACGCCTTGAAATACGGGTGGTGGTAGGATATACTGAACGGGTGCAGATGGCGCTTCGCAAGTTCTAGCATCCATACTTTTGGACGATCAGAATACGTGGTGGCACGTGCATCGAGCAATTCCGTAACTGCTTCCAGAGAGCTGAGCACTATGAACTGCCGGTTAGGCACGCGGAAGGAGAATATGGGCCCTATGAGATATAGGTGAGCAAATCCTGCAGGAAGCGAAAAATTGGACAATGTGCACCATAGATTTCAGCCCACCTGACATACACCCGCCAAGGCTCGTTCTTTGGCAGAAGTTGATGAGCATTTCCGGTCCAGAAATTTGGCGGTGGCCCAGGGGGTAGTGGTAATCTACCCCGTCGACGGCTGTAGAAGAAAACTGTGGCTGCAGCCACAAAGAGGATGATTATGCCGGAAGCCATGTAAGAGATACCAGTAACAGACGGGTCAACTTCTGCGGTTTGCTCCTTGTATCATTGTGCTTTTATCTGTCAGTTTCCGCGGCGCAGCCGGTCGCCGGGTTGGGCGATGCCTCGGTCGAGGTTCCCACTACCTTGGTGATGGGTTTTCCATCCCTGATGTGTTTTGAAATTCTACAGGCAGCTTTGAGTCGGATTGTCACCGAAATTAATAGCTCATGTGACTTACAACGAGGTCCAGCCTACGGGTCCTTCCACGAGTCTACTATCCCCGGTTCCCTGATATTGTATCAGTTCAAGCTTCGAGCAATCAATTGGTCACCGTTCAAACTGTATAGCCATCCAATGAGTGACGGTGGCCTAGTGTAATGTATTTAGCGCTCGAGCACTCATCTCAAGACGCGTACAATCGTATACGCAGGGCTACGGCACGCAATTTTGCAGGAGCGGAAGGTGCTGACGAGGTTCTGAGCTTTTACGGTGTCGAGAAGCTCATCGCACAATACACGGGTGTCGATCCGCTTGTGCATGACATGTGCGCGAATTCGTGCCTTGCGTACACTGGTCCGTATGCAGATGCGGATCAGTGTCCTATGTGTGGAATCTCTCGCTGGGATCAAGCGAAGATCCATGCAAGCAACGGACGGGACAAGGTGGCTGCACAGACCTTCACCACGATACCCTTGGGACCACAACTTCAAGCATTGTACCGAGATCGAGACGGTGCGCGCAGTATGCGCTATCTCCACGAGCGGACACAGGAGGTCCTTGCAGAGCTACGACGAACCGGAACCATCCCCATCATTGACGATATCGTCATGGGACACGATTATCTCGGTGCCGTCGTTGACGGCGATATTAAAGAAAACGACATCGTGCTGATGATTTCCCTTGACGGGGCCCAACTCTACGAGAAGAAGGAATCGGACTGCTGGATGTACGTGTGGGTTATCCTCAACCTATCACCCGATAAACGCTATCGCAAACTCCATGTACGTCCGGGAGGATTTATACCGGGACCAAACAAACCGAAAAATCTCGATTCGTTTCTTGTTGTTGGGCTCCATCACCTCGCCGCACTTCAGAACGAAGGCCTCGTCATCTGGGACGCTTCCCGTGATATCGTCTTCACGTCAGATCTCTACCTCATCTTTACGACTGCCGACGGACCTGGCCTCATCTACTGGGACGGAATGGTAGGACACAGCGGCAAGAATGGCTGCCGTGTCTACTGCGAAGTGAGCGGGAGACGTAAAACTCGTGGCACCCATTATTACCCCGCACTTTTGAAGCCACGAGATCGGTGCGCACCAGGCAGTACACATAATGATATCGACATCTTAACTCTCCCTCTCGGTGGCTCTGCCAACTACGCCAACAACTTATACCGGCTCGTATCATCTCCCAATCAGCGACAACTAGACATTAGGAAGACCGAGACGGGTCTCACTAAACCCCCTCTGATTCTGGGTCTCCGTTCGACTCGTTGCCTTGGTATTCCCTTCTGCATGACCACCGACGTCATGCATCTTGCTGGCAACCTCAGTGACTTGCTGATCTCACTCTGGCGAGGCACGTTAGACTGCGGCACCACTGATGATGTTGATACTTGGGATTGGGCGGTACTTGCAGATGGCGATACGTGGATTGCACACGGAAATGCAGTTGAGAAAGCAGGTCCATATTTACCGGGATCGTTCGATCGGAAACCACGCAATATTGCCGAGAAAATCAACACTAGCTATAAGACTTGGGAATTTCAACTCTACACATTTGGTCTCGCACCCGCACTACTTTATGGCATCCTCCCCGACAAATACTGGACCAATTACTGTCAGCTCGTCCGTGGATTTCAACTTATGTGCCAGCATCGAATCACTTCACAAGATATTGCGGATGCATACAAACTCCTATGTATCTGGGAGCGTAATTTCGAGCTACTTTACTATCAGCTCAAAGAAGATCGGCTCCAGATGGTACGGCCCTGTGTACATCAAACGTCTCATCTCGTCTCGGAGACTATTCAAAAAGGCCCTCCTATATGTTACGCCCAATGGACTATGGAACGTACTATTGGGAATCTCGGTCTCGAAATACGCCAACCATCGCGTCCATATGCTAATCTGTCGCAAGAGGGCGTACGGCGCTGCAGAGTTAACACACTTTTGTCCGCAATGCCGGAACTCGACGAACCTCCGAAAGGACTTCCGCCAGGGGCTGTTGATCTGGGTGATGGGTACGCACTGTTACGGAAACGAGACAAGTACCCATTATTCCCTGCTGTCGGAGATATTGCAGAAGCTATAATGAATTTTTTGGGGCCCGGTCACGTACTCCCTCGGATCAAACGTTGGGCGAGGTTACTCTTACCAAACGGACAGATAGCACGTTCTGTCTGGAGGGAGACACTCAAAGCACTAGAGCAAACTCGCATGTCACGAAACGTCAAGGTAAATTTTTCAAACTACAGATCGTGTCGAATATACACTTATCTGATATATTACAGCTAAAGTACGAAGGCCAGGATCGTTTCGGTGAAGTCTTGTACTTCACGAGACTCGCTATTGAAGCAGACGCACAGTTCACCGATGTTGCTGTCATCCGAATGTACTCCGCACCAGACGAAAGTCTGCTCCGTCTGTCCTCGCAGACTGTTGCATCTTGCACGCGCCTCGAAATGATTGCTATTGTCAATGTCAAAAATATCATCAGCGTGATCGCAATGGTTCCACACAGGCCAACACTACCTTCCGGAGTCACTGAGGATCGTTTTTTTATGGTAGAGAAGCCCGGTCTCGATATCTCGAACCTTGGAGTGCCTTATGGTGCGGGTGACGACAATATTAATGATGATATTGATGTAGGTGATGATGGCGTCGAGTAGAAATACTGTACAATTGGTACGACGGTGCATTGAATACTACAGTTGCAAAAAACGGATCAAAAGCATTGAATCGATGAGCAAATAAAAAAATGTTGCGTCAAGAACATTGCATCAAAAACGTAGCGGAAAATGCTCAGAGTCTGGGCCGCTTCCTGCCCCACTCCTCGATCTCGTCAAATACTCCCTTCCTTTTTGCTACCTCCGCAACAATATCTACTGCATCAAATGGCCGGACTAAGTATCGCCATGGGGCGAATAAGTTTGTCGGATCTGCATTCGGATTTCCACAGCGTCGCGTGAGCATGTTGCATGGGGAGACCATGCAGCTACTGCAATAATATATGAGTACGAAGAATATAAAAAGACGACGAACATTACCTCGCTGAAAGCAATGCGACACTGCTCTCTTCCACCTTGACGATGCTCTCTTCCACCTTGACGATGGTGACAACAGCTTCGGGTTCTGTCTTCACCGGTGCATTGTCCATCTTGGCTGCATCGTCTGCCTCAATGATACTATTGATAGTATCAATATCATTGCTAAAACCAATGTTAGTACGTGCAATTCAAGCCAGGGTGGACTTACACGTCATATAGAATGAAGCGGGCTATGTCTTTGAAGCGAAGGACGACTGTCTGATGTAATTAGGTGAGACCCAGTCAGTATCTACCAAATGACGACTTACTTTTGGGCCTGGAGATGCTATGTCAAGGCAAAATGAGTAAGTGTCCCAGATGGGAGAAATGCCATCAATGTCGAGGAGGACGACATCCTCAAGCATATTGATCGTGGTAGAGTTCGACATCGAGAGTTAGAGTTACACGATAGGTTAGGCGTACACGACTTACGCGAATCGAGGACTTTCGGAATATTCCGTCGGAGTTGTGATTCAACCTGTTTGGAATTACTCCCTGTCCTACTTCCTCGTTCCATTCAGTATGTTCCCTGGCAGCGATGGAGGCACTCTCCTTTTAAATAGTACACCTTTCCTCCATCCTGCTCAAAAACTGACCCCTAGGTACCAGAATGAACATTGGGGAGGGGACTATACTCCTTCCCCGCTGTCCTCGTGTTCACCATTACCTGAAAGCATGGATCTATTCGACTCTGCCTTGGTGTCACTCCAACGGGCTACGCAGCCACCTTTCAACCCGTTTCAACAAGTAAGTACATATTTGTTGCTTCTTTTTCACATGCGACATACTTAAGAGCGCATATATTCATCAAACTCAGCAATTACAGTCATTGCACGATCACTGCAAGACCTTAGATATGCAGATCCTCAAGATTACTGCCGAGCGCGACATGATACTGTACGTGACTGTGTTTATCTTGTGTATTTCGCATTCACAGCATCATTAGGTCGAACTTTAAGCTGCTTGCAGGTGCGGTACAGCTGCGTGACGTAGATCCCTTCAAGTTCAGCGCGACTTTCATTTCTCCATCACCTGGCGATCGACCGAACTCTGAAACACACCCGGACGTCAAATTCTGGAACAAGTCTGAATTCCTTACGTGGCTGGAGTCATACGAGGCACAACTCGCTAATCGTGGTAAACTCCCTTACCTTGAGCAGGAGAACAGCGACCCAGTTCTAGACGACGAAGTCGATGCGATACGCAAAACCTTACGCGGTGCATTTTCTGAACTCAACAATCGAGGACTTGCTCCGGCGCGTTGGGGTAATCTAACTGCATCAGGTACCGACTTGATGAATGGTATAATGGAGAAGGCACACCCCATCTTCAGGCTCGCCAACAACGGCTGGAAGCTTCACCATCTTGCCATATCATCTTATCCCTCCTGGCGGAGAAATCACATCGAAAACGCTGGTGCGAACGAGAATAGCAAGAAACGCAAACAGTCGGCATCTTCTGAGTCCATCAAGTCGGAGGTCAATGAGAAAAAAATCAAAGGTATGAATCTTACTTATCCAATCAACGTTGCTGACTTTTTGCAGTTGATCCTTTGGCGTCTCCTGCAGTAATAGTGCCACCTGGAGATGCCCCAGTCGCTACAAGTCCGTCTCCACCTGCTATGTCTCTACCTTTGGAACGGCCTGTCTCGACATTAACTCCAGCTATTCCGAGTCTGTCTCCTGCTGCTACAAGTCTGTCTCCCGCTGCTTTGATTCCGTCTCCACCTGCTACAAGTCTGTCTCCACCTGCTTTGATTCTGTCTCCACCTGCTTTGATTCCGTCTCCCACTGTTCCAAGTCTGTCTCCCGCTGCTACAAGTCCATCTCCCGCTATTCCGAGTCTGTCTCCTGCTGCTACAAGTCCGTCTCCCGCTGCTACAAGTCTGTCTCCCGCTGCGCAACAATCAACTTTAGAATTTCCCGCAGTACTAGCTCCATTTCCACCTGCACAACAGCCAGTTATAGAACCCGCACCTCAGATCAAGGTCGTGAATACATTGTACGTCAAAATATGATTTCTTGTTCACAGCTAACATTGCTTAACAGATCCACTCTCGCTCTCGCTGCATCTCAGATCGTTTTGCCTCCACTACCACCTTCTAATCCATTGCTTGAGTCTCCACCCGAGTCAACCATCAAATCATCGCCACTCGATAATATCACGAAGAAAGGCAAGACTACTGGCACCAAGAGTGGTACCAAGAGCAAGATGCGTCCTAGCGCGACCAAAAACGGACGGTGAGTTGTTTCCTTTTTTTCATTTGGACGATACTGGTCACTAACCGCTACTACTACAGGAACCTGTGCGCATTACGTTGGCTGAAACAAACCAAGTCGAATGGCACAACCGAGGAGTTCAACGCCTACTACAGCTCCCTCACATCAACACAACGCACGGTGCGTATTTATCTTACTCTCTCGGACATTGACTGACACACGTTTCAGGAATACGACAAAGACGCAGCGAATTTGGCAGCAACCGATACATGGAGCAAGACTGTGTGCGACGGCAAGATACACTAGTCCTCTAGACGGGTGTTTCGACGTGTTTCTGTTTCAGCATTTCATCGAACCGCTTTTGCGCTGTTTTCTGGCTGTTTTCGAACCATTCGTATTGTTATTATTCCCGTATTCACATTCGCATACCAGCCAGCAATACCAATAATATCATATTTGAGCATAATATAGCATATGCCAATGGGGACAAGCAAGCAAGCAATAATATGCGCTCATGTGCTGGATCGTGAAAACGACACAAAGGAGCACGAGGGAAACTGCCCCCACATATAGAAAATCTGCTATTTTTCTCATCATCGTTTGGATTGTGCTGCGAGGTGTTTTTCTTCGCGAGCAGTTCTATCAACACACCTCGACATACACGGCCCTTTCCCAGCACAGCCGGTGCTCACTGGGACTCACCTCGACGGCATCTCTTCGTCAAAATCGCATTCGTAAGAGTCAAAACTGCTGACTAAACGTAACCTCTTTCTGCATCATTGCAAACCGATCACAGATCTCGATCCGAAGACCCAATCCATTGCATGCCAAAACGCAAGAAATACACGACTCGCAGCATTGAATTGGGGTGCCCCACAGGGATAGCGTACAACGTCCATTTCACTCGTATCATGTCGATGCTGGGCAGGGCGGTGTTCTACCTTCTGTCGATCAAGTTGGCGAGGGAAGGTTGGGATTGGGGAGGTGGGATTTATTAGTCCGAGTCCAAAGCATCTACAACTAGCTCTTGAACAGCCTTCAAGTCGCAGACTCCATAGAGTCCCTCATTCACTTACCGGTCAGTTCTTCGATCCCATTGCAAATTGCGTATCCTGATTCTCTAGTTACGACTCAAGCTTAATAATAATATTCTTCCATGCGACAGCAGGGACCGGCTTGCGGTTTATCAGACCTCAGATCTCAGACACTCCTTATGACGTGAAGATCGCTGTATAGTTGTTGATTCAGTCGTCCATAACATTAACACCTCCCGACACAGATATATATTGCTTATTGAATATCACGCTTTACATGATACCCATGAATCCACGATTCAACCATCAAAAGTTTGCTCCGCGAGTCAATGCCAAGCTTCAAGCTTCAAGTTTGAAGTCTTCAATTTGGTTGTCCACCCTAGAGCCTGCCAAAGGCCGCTCAGCAGGTATATTTGCTACATCACCATGCACATGAAATCATTTGCACATCTCAGTCTCCCTCAGATCTGAATATTGATCTTGAACAAGCGCTCTTCTCAAAATTTTATGGCGGAATCAGTCGATATTTCTGATATTGATATTGATGCTTGTGAAGTTCGTCTTTGGAACAGACCGGTTGATGATGCCACAAATCATTTCACCTCAGGTACCTGCTCGCTCATCCAACGTGCCATACATGCAAAGGAGTGTGTATTATAAAAAATGAATCACTAAACTAACATGGTGGTAATGACAACAATAGCAAAAATAACAATCGTGTTAGTGTGAATGAAAGATGAGCGAGCGTGAGTGTGATTCTATAGAGAATGGAAAGAACGTGTAGTTGGTGCAAAGACCAACAGCAGATGATAAATCAGAGAAAATAAGTGAAGCAGAAATAAGTATGGCTACATCTCGTCGACGTCCTGTATCTCATTGGCCTCCTTAAAATCAGCGTCGACCTCTTCGTCCGCATGTTCGACGTCTTGCATCTCATTGGCACGCCAAAAAATCAGTCGTCCTTTTCGTCCTCGTCGGCGGCGGCGGGCTCTGCGACCATGCCAGTCTCCGATGATTGAGAGGGGCCAAGCTTGGAATCTACGATAGCGGGCATCGACGCCGCGAACACGGGGTTCGGGTGAGCATACGTAAACGGCACTGCAGGTACTGTCGCAGGCACATCAGAAGCGGAGATCGTGGAGGCACCAGAAGCAAAGATCGAGGAGGCATCTGGGGTGGGGTTTGTGGAGGTGCTGGAAGCGGAGATCGTGGAGGTATTAGAAGCGGAGCTCGTGGAGGCTTCACTAGCTAAGAATGATGGCGGCGGGCGCCCACTGGCAGCCGCCAACCGTCCGCACAGGCGATCAAAATAGTGCCTCTTGCAGGAATCAATTCTCGAAAACCTAGTTACAACAATATTACTAAGAGATGCGCATTTCTGAGAGTTGGGATACTCACGTTTTGAAACAAACAGGGCATTCAAATTTCACTAGCTTGTAGCCTAGATGCTTTCGTGTCTTGATATGCTTGCGGTAACTTTCAGGATAGAGGACCATTCTATCCTTGGCACACACGTATGTCCCGGTAAATTGACCAAGTTGATTCAACACGGGTTTCTGTCCCAAGATATGAGCATGTGACTTCACAAGATGAGAAGAAAACTTACAAACAACGGATCATCCTGGATCTTGCTAAAGGTTGTCTTGGTTCGCTTGGCGTCGCGTTCTTCGAGGTCTTCTGCGGCACGCTTTTTACCGACCGACGAACCTGATGCTTGAGCGACAAATGGAGGAGGTGCTGGAAAGGGAGCTGATGGGAAGGTTTTATACAGGAAGGGCATGGGTGGGTGTTGTGGGAGAGAATTGCCACCCGAGGCATCGGCCACTGGAGGAGGGAGGTGACCATCTGGTCCCGCTTGGAACGCGTGATTGGGAAGTCCAGCACCCACACCAGACGAAGGTGCAATGGGCGCGTATGGGGGAGTGGCACCGTGTGTCGCGTTAGGTGGCACACCGTACGGCTGGGGCCTCCATGAGCCCATATGCATGCCAGTGTTCGGCATCTTTTGCGTTTCATCGGAAGATTTGGAATCATGGGATGAGCAGGCGTTGGGGGTGGATTGAGTCATCTGGAGGTAAGAAGTAGACATAGTTAGAAAAAGTGAGTGTCGAAGCTCGGGATACACGTACCTGAACCAGCAGATATTGGTCGAAATATTGAGGGAGAGTGTATGTGTTTGCAGTGAAGGTAAGTGTAATGGATGAGGGATGGAGGATGAAGGCAACCAGAGCAATATTTATATGCTTCCCTAGTGCCGCTTTGACTGTGTCCTCGAGTTGTAGTTCTGCCACATTTCCTTTGAGGAGAAAAAACTTCGTGTGGACCACCATTATCCACTACATTTGCCTGTGGACATTTGGCCAATACGTTCAGTTTTGCATGCTCGCTTGAGTGGTTCATTATTGTTGCAAGTCCGCGCGATGTGAAAACGAGAAGTGCTCTGTGGATGCGCTGTGGATTTTTGTGCCCTCCTAGGCCGACAAACTGATCAAAGCACCACAACTTTGTTTCTGGATGCACGAACAGTGGAATAATCGTGGATCAAAGACCAATTCGCATGAGTGGCTAGATCCATCAGATCTCCGTGAGCCATGTCGGTCAAGAACAGCAACGAAGAATGAACCTACGCGAGGTGCAGTGGGCGATTCAATACTTGATGCACACCTCCGTATCACCTTATCAACGCATCCATCTTGGAGACGGCTCACCAGCATCCAACCCAAGAAGACTCGAGGGACAAGCGGCGTGGATAAAAATATTACTGTCCAGCGCATCTTAGTGTCGCAGGTGAGCTTTGTACCGCTACGGCTTGTGAACACAGCACAGAAGCAATATCAGCAAGTCCCGCCTAACTGGTGGGTGGAAGGCGGTACCTGAGGACACGGGTTATTTTGATATCTACAATGCACACCCAGCGCATTAGTATATCAAACGTTGACCAGCTAATATTTGCGGTCAGATGATTCACGGTCCCAAAGATTTCAATACTTCGGTACTGATGCATGATGTTTCAGCCATGGGTGAAGGTCGGTTGTCGTTTGGTTGTCATATGACCTTCCTATTCCTCTTCTGCCAGTGCGCCGTTGGACGGTTCATGACAAACATCACTTTAACAATGTCTCTCTGGGGGCATACTGGCATAATTGAACTTGGCA
Source organism: Suillus luteus UH-Slu-Lm8-n1 (assembly GCA_000827255.1). NCBI lineage: Eukaryota > Fungi > Basidiomycota > Agaricomycetes > Boletales > Suillaceae > Suillus > Suillus luteus. The sequence goes on from KN835262.1 coordinate 42,461, forward strand.
GTGGTTTTGGATATGACGATGGAGGTGCAGGTAGGTGCAGCAATTTGGTGTGCGTGCATGGAAAATTGATTTGTTGCTTAGTGACATCCGAATCCCGATAGGCAGTTGTTCAAGTTTATCTCACGCTTGACCTACAAGGCTACAACTGATTGAATCTAGCGAGCTTTCAAACGAGTTCAAACCAGCTCTTTGTAATTTCAGAGCAAGACTGTGACCTTCAACTTCCAGCTCATGGGTTGTGATCAATATTCTACCATGGACTGTCCTCGAAGACATGCTCTAAGTTTCCTCCAGGCTGGCAATTTGCGCACTGGCACACGAGAACGACGAGAGAAGCACGCAGGTGGGCGCCGCTCGAAGATCACCATCATAATATTATATGCTGTGGAAGAGGAGTGAAAAGGACATGCTATGCGATGCACAGCCGTTTGAAAGATATAAATATATCATGATAGAGGTAGGTCGCGCGCCTATATGCCCATCATCGTTCTTTGTCCTTGCTAGCATCCTGGTAAGATGAAAACCCACACGAGCATCACAGATAGATGAACTGACGGCTGGCTCAAGCAGGCAAAGTGTGGCACTCGAATTAGAAGTCATTTAAGATCAAGCCCAGCCTTACAGGGCACGAGGAGAACTCACCGAACACAACATACTCGCCAACTTGTCTGGCACATAAGGCTGATATGGCGTCCACTTTGACACTGCCCATTGCAACAGCAGACGAATCGATTCTGACACCAGTCATGACTTTAGAGGGACATGAACCGTGGAAATATTCCTCGCCAGATGGTGAACAACACGAGCGCAAATATGTTTCATGCATTTCCTACTTTCCTGACGGCAAGCAAATAATCAGCGGATCAGGCGACAAGACGATTCGGCGATGGGACCTGCTGAAGGGTAAAGAGATTCAGGAGGCCCGGGAGGTTTACAAGAATCACGTGGAAGTAGTGAGGGTATCAAGAGATGGTCGATGGGTTGCCACTGATGGTCAGAACGGCATCAAAGTCAGTGAGTTTGAGACGGGGATCATGAGAACATTTCATGACGCCGATTGGATCTACTGCATCGATATCTCTGCGGACAACACACTGCTAGCGAGTGGGGCATGCGCTGGAGTGCGAGTATGGAACTTGGACACGGGCGAACTTGTGGCTGGTCCATTCGACATCGGTCAACGTATTCCTAGAGAACTTCGATTCTCGGAAGACTCTCGAAAGCTGGCGGTGACGTCATATCATTTGAAGGACCATCATCTGGAGGTGTGGGATGTCCAAACACAAAAATTGGATGTACAAAAATCTGCTCACGGCATTGGGTTACATGTTCCGATCTTCTGGACAACAAAAGACAAATCCATTGTAGCCGCATTTAGCGACGATTTCACGAAAATCTACGAGTTTGACGCGTTGACGCTCAAGACTGTTGGTACTCCTTTCAAACACACTAACTCCATCTATTGCCTAGCACTCTCATCCGATTGTGTTCTTCTCGCCAGCTCTTCCTACCCCACCATCAAGCTATGGGCCTTCGAGTCCCGCCAGCTCCTCGCTTCATTCCACATCGAGTCTCCCCGCACCCTCGTCCTCTCGCCCGATTCACGCCAACTAGCTCACACGAGCTTCGATGACGCCAAGGTCCACATATGTGACATCCCAGCCAACATCCTTGCTAGCATTGAGAGTGTATGTATTATTACATACATCTACCATTTATATGCCAATATTCTTACAGATCAACAAATCTGCGCATCCTGATCTACTCAACGTACGTGATCCTGCCCTTTCTTTCGTCTATACTATACTACTCTTCACTATAGTCCTCTGCAACACGTCGCTCCGTGCGCCGCAAACCAGTGATAATACCGGTCACGTCTTCCATCCATCACCCCCCAAGACCTTTACATACTAGCGACCCGCACACTTTCCTTCGCTCTCTACGCAAGCTGTTTTTCTCCTCTTCCCGTACGGACGCAATTCGCACCAATGACTCTCGTAATCCCCTAGACGTATATTTCTTTTACCTCTTTGCTTTGCAGCTGACTCAACTGTTCCCTTACAGTTCCCTGCCACATACCCCCTACCTCGTCCGCTTATCAGGCCAGACGAGAACGTGAGTGGGGACTTTCATAATTGTATACCGAGCTTATATTCTTCTAGTCTCAAACACCGGCACCAACCACCCAATTCTCCGCCATCAATACTTCTCCAACGTTCACATCCCGCTTATATCGATGGCCCCTTCAGACAAATCGTGCATCGCCCACTATCGTCGACGTTCCTCTCGCACCGGGTAAACTGGTATGCGCGTCTCATGTTACCCACCGTATTCTAAATCTCATGCATCCTTTGTATAGCGGAACGCTGCAGCGGATGCTCCTGGCGATGATGACGACTTGATACGCGACGAAGACTATGTCCCTCCTCCTTCTCCCAGTATAGACTCACGCCCAGGGATTGCCAACGCCGGACAGCATGGAAGCGGCCGGTTCTGTCTCTGCTTCTAACTAATTTCGAGCTTGCTCTCTGGATCTCATCATTGTAAGTGTTGCTCGTTATATGCGTTGTCATCCATATCTTATATCGAATCCCCAAAGCGTTCGATAGCCCCATGGTCAATCATGTCCATCGCAATTTCAATGAGAAGGGCGATTGGTTGTGTTTCTGCTTGTAGACTAAGTAACTTCAAACCTGTTCTCCGGGTATTTCAGTTTTACTGCTCGATGCATGTGTTGTGTAGCATAGAAATCGAGTCTGATCGCAAGCATATTCTCATTCAGACAATGCAGAGCACACAGTTTAAACTGACAAGAATTTGTTAATGCTCTAGAAAGCCAAGCGGGTATCACTACTCTCCAGTGTCGATGTTGCAGCCACCTGTTTAGTCGTCTTCCAATCACGACGGGTATAACAATGTTCCCTAGTTCGAAGGCATCGTTGACCTCTGATCCATCTAACGTCCGAAGAGCCCGCAACATCCAAGCATATCATCCAGAGCAGATGTGACGGAACAAGATTTAGAGTTAGACACAAAGTCGCCTATAAGTATCCTTTCCCTGCAATTCGTTTAAGGGAAGGAAGGGTGGAAGTACATTCTTCCCGCTGCTGATCTGTCAAAGACATCGCCATGCCGAAAATCAGCCTCTCCAGCGGACATTTCGATCGCTTCACAAATGCCTTGAACTCTCCATGTGGACACGGTCCCTTTTGGCGAAAATCAAAGAGGCGAAGGTTGGGGAGAGTGATAGCGTTGACCAGGCCAACACCCACGTCTTAGTCGCCAAATAAACCCCCGTGCATGTGTAAGTAATGAAGGTTAGCGTGTGTGACCGGTCCTGAAGTCTCGACTTTAATCGGGAGCGTTATGTCGAACATCGACAGGGAAGAGAGGTTGGGGCATAGACGGAGCAAGCGGGGGAATTCGTCCAATTCATGTATCTTGATCTTGGTATGCGTGAGGCGGGCCCATGCGGAATCAGGAACTGATTGCTTATGGCTGAACAACACATGCGTCATGTCGAGCCTGTGCAGATTAACTGGCAGTTTCGATAGGGACTTATCAATGGCCCGTGCAAAATCAAAGCCACGTTTGAGGATTGTGAGCTATTTGAGCGCGTGGAAGTCGTCTACCATGAAGGGCTTGTCGCAGAGGAAGAAATCAAGTGTGAGGGACAAGATTTGTTGGATGTATGGTTGGAGGACGTTTCGTAGGTCACTCGAGTCACTGTGACATACAATTTTCTGTAGCCGACGGTTGAAGGTCACGATGAAACAGACTTGTCGATCGAGCTGTGACCTTTCATCATCAGTGATGGTATTCAACATTTGATAGGCAGGTACTCGACAAAATCAGATTTCGAGTCTGCTTGGCACCTTTCCACATCCCTGTAATACCATGGCCGTACTACGGGGAGAAGGTTGGGAGTAGGTTTTGATTTGTGTCGTCGCAAGAATATTGATTTGGAACACACTGATTCAATGTTTGGCATCATACAATTGTCACTGGTCAGGCGGATAGGATATCATTGCTTATTCAGATGGCTATTCGTTGGGGGTATGAAACCTGAAGAGAGAGAAACAGATGTGGGGTCAGAGTGATGGTCGAATGGTGGAGTGAGGTTGTAGAACATCGATACAGGCAAAGTCATCACGAAATGAATGGAATACACAAAGAGAGCGTGATATGTCTACTGAAGTCAAGATGGTGGTGGAGTGAAAGGATTGTCCGATAGGACTGTAAAGCAATGGGAGGTGGAGAACGGATCAGAGAAGATCATCGGTACAATTAAGACAGGGCACGATCAAGTGGAGACGGTCGTCTACTCGCCAGACACAACCATGATTGCGACTGGTGGAGACGACCCGCTGCCCTCGACTCCTGGAGTCAATCAAAGTCTGAAGAGGCGAGCTCGTCGTCAAACAAGTACTATGAAATTTGCAATGTTTGGCGGTGTGTCGCTTGGCTTGTTCACACACTGTACGCGATTCGAGTCAAACAAGAATATTAATGTTATTAATATTAGCGACCGAACGCGAAGTTGACAATTGAATATTGAATGTTGGGAGCTCACAAATGCGCTCAAACTAGCTCCTCGCCATTTCGAAGAAAGACTGTGACTTTCAACTTCCAGCCCATGAATTGTGACTGAATATTCTACCGTGGACTCTCCTCGAAGACGGGTTGCACTGGAATTCCTCCAGGTTGTCAGTTGGTTGCGCCCTGTCACACGAGAACAACGCGATATGGACGCAGGTGAGCGCTGATCGAAGATCACTGCTATAATATTATATGCTGTGGATAAGGAGTGAAATGGACATGCTGTGCGATGCACAGCCATTTGAAAGATATCAATATATAGAGGTAGGACGCGCGCCTATATGCGCATCATTGTTCTTTGTGCGTGCTAGCATCCTGGTAAGATGAAAACCCACACGAGCATCACACATGGATGAACTGACGGCTGGCAGGCAAAGTGCGGCGACACTCGAATTAGAAGTCATTCAATATCAAGCCCAGCCTTACAGGGCACGAGGAAAACTCACCGAACACATCGAACATACTTGCCAGCGTATCCGACGAATACAGCTGTTATGGCGTCTACTTCGACACAGCCCATTGCAACAGCAGACAAATTGATTCTGACGCCAGTCATGACCTTGGAGGGACATGAGCTGTGGAGTTATCCCACGTCGGATGGTGAACGAGATGAGTACAAACATGTTTCATGCATTTCCTACTTTCCCGACGGCAAGCAAATGATCAGCGGATCACGCGACGAGACGATTCGGCGATGGGACCTGCGGAAGGGTAAAGAGATTGAAAAGGATCGGGAGGTTTTCGAGAATGTGCGAGCAGTGGGGGTATCAAGAGATGGCCGATGGATTGTCATTGCTGGTTATAGGAACATGAAAGTCAGTGAGGTTGAGACGGGGATCGTGAGAACATTTCATGAAAGCGATTGGATCTTCTGCATCGATATCTCCGCGGACAGCACACTGCTAGCGGGTGCGTCATCTCGTGGAGTGCGGATATGGAACTTGGGCACGGGCGAACTCGCGGCTGGTCCATTCGACATCGCCTGTGATTTTCCTGAAGCACTTCGATTCTCGGAAGATTCTCGGAAACTGGCGGTGAGGTCATATTTCAAGGAACGTCAATATCTGGAGGTGTGGGATGTCCAAACACAGAAATTGGATGTACAAAAATCTACTCCTGGCCATCTTGGGTTTTTAAATGTTCCGATCTTCTGGACAACAAAAGACAAATCCATTGTAACCGCATCTAGCGGCGATCTCAAGATCTACGAGTTTGACGCGTTGACGCTCAAGACCGTCGGAGCTCCTTTCAAACACACTCCTTCCATCTGGAGTCTAGCATTTTCATCCGATTGTGTTCTTCTCGCCAGCTCTTCCTACCACACCATTAAGCTATGGGCCTTCGAGTCCCGCCAACTCCTCGTTTCATTCCACGTCGAATCCTCCTTCACCCTCCTCCTCTCGCCCGATTCACGCCAACTAGCTCACACGAGCTTGGATGACGCCAAGGTCCACATATATGACATCCCAGCCAACATCCTTGCTAGCATTGAGAGTGTATGTATTCCTACATACATCTGTCATTTAAATGCTAATATTCTTACAGACCAACAAATCTGCGCATCCTGATCTACTCAACGTACGTGATCCTGCCCTTTCCTCCACCCACGCCATACCATTCTTTGTTATAGTCCGCTGCAACACGTCGCTCCATGCGCCGCAAACCAGTGATAATACCGGTCACGTCTTCCATCCCTCACCGGCACCCCCCAACACATTTACATACAAGCGACTCACATACTTTCCTTCACTCTCTGCGCAAGCTCTTTCCCTCTTCTCGTACTGGTGCGGCCCACACTGATGAGCCTTCTAATCCCCTCGATGTATGTTTCTTTTTCCTATTCGCTTTGCCTTGACTTGATGGTTCCCTTGTAGTTCCCTGCTACATTGCCCCTACCTCGTTCTCATATAGTGAGTGGGACTCATAATCCAATATGTTCAACTTACATTCTTCCAGTCTCGAACACCGGCACCACCCGCCACCCAATCCTCCGTCATTAACACTTCCTCAACGCTCCCATCTCGTTTATATCGACTGTGGCCCCTTCAGTCGAATCGTGCATCGCCCACTATCGTCGACGTTCCTCTCGCGCCAGGTAAACTGGTATGCGCGTCTCAATTTACCCGCTGTATCCTAAATCTCATGCATCCCTTGTATAGCGGAACGCTGCAGCGGGTGCTCCTGGTGATGATGACGACTTGATACGCGACGAAGACTATGTCCCTCCTCCTTCCCCCAGTCCAAACTCACGCCCAGGGATTGCCAACGCCGGACAGCATGGAAGCGGCCGGTTCTGTTTCTGCTTCTAGCTGAATTCCATCGAGCACCTTGTTACTGTAATTATTGCTCGTTGTCCTCTCTACGCTTATATCGAATCCATGGTCACCCTAAAGCACATTAACAGTTCTCGATGGTCGATTCTATTCAGATTTTCCAATGGTCCGACTCACAGCAAACAGCCTATTGTGAATCTCTGTTGACACGCTCTGCCTGCAGTAGCAATATCATGTGGGATTTGCCATGAATAGTGAGCTGGCATCATGATTGCTGATCCTCCAAAGACCATCCTGGCGTTTTGTGTCGTCATCGCCACAATTATCTCAATCGAGTCTCCCTTGTGCTAACATGTATCTTTTCCTTCGTGTTTGTCACGGCATCTACAACAGCAACATTGTTCCAATGTAGATGTGAGTCTTGTGACTGGGTATTTGATATCTGATGGTCGACGTGAACACATTTGAATCTCCGTGCAAGCAGGCAACCGCCACGAGGATATGCACATTGTTTGGGCCGTTGTGTTGTCGGAATACTACAGGACAAGGAAACATGTCACACTGAAGCCAACAGCCGAGAACTGGGGAATTTCCCCAGTCGTTCAACCCGCTCCGAGTTGTGTCAAGTGCAGATCACACTTCCTAGAGTAACGATATTTATTATACTCCAATCATTGGAAAAGTCATTAAGTGTTTAAACATAAATCTTTCATTGTTCAAAAGTAATTAAGCTTGAGTACTACCGTGTCTCAACTTGGTAGCTCCTAATCATAACTGCGACTGGCTGCGCTACTGGCAGTCCTCGGATATCAGAGCTTATACTACATAGTATCATAATCTGAGTACATGCAGCCTCCGCACAGTACAGGTAAAAATGAAACGGACATAGACATACAGCTTGAAATCATGCTCACAGTGCAGTATCGCCAAAAGCCAGCCAAAGCCTAGCGAGACGAGAGAATCGAGCGAGAAGAAGGCACAGGGCCAGACCCACTGGGTCGGGTATAAACTCTCCGCTCCACTAAAGCAGGTGGCAAGGGGACAGCTCCCAAAGGGATAGGCAGGGGAATCCCGAGGGATAAGTCTGCTGAGGAGCACACCTCCAATTGCCCTGCTATACAAACTCGATCAGTAGCATTCGATTGGACTCGGATTGACCAGGTCGAACTGTTTCTGCTGCAACAGTCATGTATCCAAAACACGACTCTCTTCTGTGGGGTATAAGAGAGATAGCACCGACAATCAAGTTTCCAACAGCCTTTCTACAAGTGAGATCAACTCACCATCATGTTTACCCGTTTTTCTACTGTTGTCGTTATTCTCCTCGGCCTAACAGCCCTTGTTAACGCTGAAGTACCAGTAAGCCTCGCCTCACGTTAAACATATCATCTTGTCATGCAATGTCCACAGGCTCATCGCTCAACTGACAAGCGTAACGTGGCTCAAGTAAGCCTAGCTTCGCATCAAATCTTGCCTTGTTGATCTTACACTGTGCATAGGTCAATAATGTAGCACTTGCACGCGTAAGCCTTGTTTCGCACCGGATCTCATGCCAAACTCACCGTATATGGGATACAGGAAGACTCTTCAGAACCATTTAGACGCCCGCCAGGAGTATAGCGCGTAAGCCTTTCTTCGCATCGAATGTTTCAACCTTACCATGCGATGTCTGCAGGGACCCCTATGATTGGTAAGACTTATTTCACATAAAATCATCGGGTTGACTCACAGTACATTGTACACAGGGCAACTACAACGCAGAACCAGTCACAAAGAATCTCAAGAGTCAATAGCAGTGCTCACAAGGAAACAGAACAAATCGAAATACCTGGTGTATTGTGTTTAAGTCTGAGCGTCTATCGAACTTGTGTGAATCTCCAGGGGACAAGTACTTGCGTGTGTAAGGGAATGCTCCAACGCCGCGGGCATGGAGTTGTGATTGTAGTTGGGCGCTTGGAAAGCAGCCCGAAATGCGCTATGGTGCAATATTTACCATCGCTGGCTCTATTATCAAAACGGTGTGTCTTGTAGCGACTCAGTCGTTGATTGCACTGGACAGCGGTGAAGGCAGGAAGAAGACTGAGCTCGAGGCTGGGAGAAGACCGACACACATTCTGGTTGCTTTATCGACTTACATATCATGCCGAACTTCAACATTCTTGATGTGAGGCATGAGGCATTCCTAGGAAAAAAGAAAAGAAAGGCGAGCTGTGGGAACTTCGAGGAGGACGAGATTTGACCTTGCCTTTTAAGCTAACGCAGCACTATTGTCGAACATGAGTCAGATTCCACGAGTGCAGAGATAAGAGTGTTTTTGCTAAGGAATATTTGGGGTTTTATAGTGTGAAATGAGTGACGGAATAGACAAATGGACGAGCATTTGCTAGTCAATAGTGTACATTGACTGCCATGTGTACTGCGTGAGATTCATGACCGCCGACGAGAGGAAAATAAAAATTGTAGATGGCTGCATGACCGTTAAAATTCCCTACATATGAAGTAGTTGTGTTATTACCGTACTACATATGGTCTACTATTTTCTTCGCCCAATTCAGCTGATGTACTGATTATTGCGAGAGACTTGCTAGCAGGTCCTGGTTCCTCGGGATGAACCTGCACTGGAATGGCTTAGGGTGGCTTGGAGTGTGTAAGAATGTAGTTTACGCTCAAAAGAGGGACAAATTACCAGAGTATACCAACAGTCTCGTATTCTGGAGGAGGTGTGAACTCTTCTCCTCTCTCGTCGAGCGGTTTGGCGATCGTGAACGCAGCCAGGATACAAGAAATATTGTGGTACAACGATGCTTCAGCAAGATGGGACCCTAAAATAAGATGCCGTTCAGTAGCGGCTTGGATGTGTCATGTAAGTGACACGCACCAGGACATCTACGGCGCCCGAACCCAAAGAAGAGCTTTCGGGGGTCCGATTGGGGAGAGGATCCGAGGAAGCGTTCAGGCCTGAACACCGATGGGTCGGGGTACATTTCTTTATCCCGTGACATGGAAATCAGGTTCGGGATGATGACTGCACCCTTGGGGATGCGGTATCCTTCATAGGTGTCTTCCCTCATTGCATGGTGCGGGATTCCTGTGTTGCTGAGAGTGAACAAAAAGAAATAGGACATGAAATTCATGTGACTGACCTTGGGGAGCCACAGGTGCCCAGCGAAGGAGCTCCAGGATGAGGGCTTCGATGTACGGAAGCTTGTCTCTGTCCCCGAATGTGGGAAATCGGTCCTGACCCACGACGGCATCGATCTCTGCCTGTGCAAGCGTCTGCACCTCAGGGAAAAGCACCATCGCCAGGATAAAAGATTTCATGGATGATGCTGTCTATTCATTCCAATGATTTTCAAAAGTCACATGAGGGTGCAAAAGGCATCTTACAGTGTCAAATCCCCCTGCATAAATCACCTGACTGCACCGCATGATGATTTCTTCTTGTTGGGCGCTGACCGTGGACCCATCCTCCGGAAGGAGCTGTTCTGAAACGAAGGAATGCGTATAACTACCGCTTCGCTGATCGGCGACGACAATTGGTCAGGATTCCGATAACACAAACTCACAACATTTGAAAGCGAGGCTTACTATTTGCTCTTTGGTCCAGTTAAATGGTACTGTGTCAGTGATACTCAACCTTTTCCCATGGTCGATGGCCGTGCGCTTGAAACCTGCTCCTGGAAACCATGAAGGTAGGAAACGCACTGATAGAAGGCCAACTAGCTTAGTTTGATAGTAAGTCGGAAAATGAAAGGGGAACCTACAAAATGGCATCCCTTCGACCCACCAACGTCCAGGCAGGGATAGTCTGGCATTGGATTCGAAGGCTAAGCGCATCATAGTACTGAAACGATCGTCATCGCCGGTGACCTTCCAGCCGTATGCGAGATTGAGGATAACGGCCGCTGCGTTCCTGTGCCTCCGATGAGACATAAATACACCAGTAATCACAAGAATTTTACCTTCCAATGTGATCGGCGAAACAAGCAGGGTTCTTGTGCAGACTGTCAAGCAGCACGCGACATTCTTCAGTTTGAACTGACTGGTAGTTTTGTATAGCGCGGGTACTCAGACTGTTCTTGAGAACCGTCCGATACGCCTTGAAATACGGGTGATTGAAAGACATATTGAAAAGAGTCAGATTGCGCTTCGCAAGTTCTAGCATCCATATTATTGGACGATCAGAATACGTGGTGGCACGTGCATCGAGCAATTCCGTGGCTGCTTTTAGGGAGCTGAGCACTATGAACTGTCGGTTAGGCACGCGGAAGGAGAATATGGGCCCTATTATAATAATATAGGTCAGCAAGTCCTGCAGGAAGCGGAAAACTGGACAATGCGCACCATAGATTTCAGCCCATGTGATATACGCCCGCCAAGGCTCTTTCTTTGGCAAAAGTTGATGGACATTTCCGATCAAGAACTTTGGAGGTGGCCCAGGGGGTAGTGGTAATCTACCCCGTCGACGGCTGTAGAAGAAAACTGTGGCTGCAGCCACAAAGAGGATGATTATGCTGGAAGCCATGTAAACAGACGGGTCGACTTCTGCTGTTTGCTCTCCGAGTTCTTATATGGTTATCTTGAGCATATGAAATAAGCAGTGTGCTGTCAGCTTCCGAACTTAATACGCTCTCGAAAGACCGCATTATGAACGCAACAGATGAAAGACTCGGATGCAACCCTTGATAAGTATCAAGCCCGAGATGGTAATGGGGTTTGTTTCGTCCGAGTCGGGGTGTTTCATGCAGGCGCCTCAGGCCCTTAGTCAGCGGAGGCATCCTACCGAAATTAATCCATGATGTGGTACTGGCAGGAGAACGTTGTTTTAAGACGTAATGGAACTTGCACAATTTACGATTCAATTTATTCAAACTAACCATCACGACATGTCTGCGTCTCTGTCAGTCATACACTGGAGCTAGGGCCACAACTGTACTTCTCAACTTGTTCTCGACTTTGATTGCTTAGGAGGATATTTACAAATGACAGGTTGTTGCTTGTCCTCTCGTAGTCCTGCTGCATGTAGAGGAAGCAGAGTGAACTCGGCGGTGGGACGCCACCAGATGCATGAAGCAGGATGAACCAACTCTCTGTCGAGAGCTTCAACCACAGGGCCAACAACATGGACGGCCATCATTCCGCAGAGCCTAATGCCAGCAATCTCGTGTGATTCAAGTTGATGATCGGAACCAAAACCCTTTGCGAGGGACTGCCAGTGAAACCCGAAGGACGATTCTGAGACGTCGGCTCGTGGAGTATTAAATGGAACGTGGACAGTATCTTGGGCACTTGTGATGATCGAAGCATCACAACTGTAATAGCTTGCGTTAACGATGATGACTCAATCTTCTTCTACCGCCTTTTGGAGATGTTAAAACAGCGGAGGCGGGAGAAAACGGGGAAATGAGGTAGTACGCGGATGTGTGGGACGACATCATCCCATTGCACGGCCATCTGTCTGATGTTTCGGGACTGGTCTTTAGTAGACTCATCGAACGCGTTGCAAAGGCGAAAGTTAAGCTGCTTGAATTCTTCCCCTGCTGCTCGAATCTGGTTTGAAAACTGATGGCGAGGTTATTGAGAGATACGGGTCGATCAGAGTGGCCAGGCAAGGCTCCAGTGAAGCTCGATGGAGCTTAATGACCTCATCGAGATCAGACAGGACGCCCTGGTACCCGAATCTGGCTAGAAGGCTGGTTGCAAGGGAGACACAAATAGACCAAACGATGACCAGGGGGCAGATCTGCGATGCCACTCGATACGTCTCTACATGGTCTGCTCTGCTATTTAGAATGCTCCATCTCACTGTGCGGCGTGCTTATGAGTATACGATCGAATCAGAGAATGCTTAATACGCACAAAACCGACAAAAATTCGAGCACTGGGACAGCGTGGGCCTGCTACGGAGAGACACAGCGATGATCGATGAGTTCTCGAAAGATGAGCACTGAGTCTGGAAGTAAATATATGCCGACCTATTGAGTCGACTGGCCGCGCAGCCCAACAGTAAACCGATGAACAAAATATATTAGTCGATATTGTCATTCTGCATTGAAACACGGATACAGTGGCATGAGGTGGGGTTGGGACTGAAGTCGAACACCGCTGAACCAAGAGACTATGACATGCATATAGCATCGTTCCAAGGAGAGCTCGCCGCTCAGGTCTGCACGGACTCCAGAACAACTCCAGAACGTGAAATTTGAAAGTTGAGCCGACGGGAGCAATTGAGCTCATTCCATTCCCGTACTTGACCAACCTAAACAGCTCTTTGAGAGTCATGGGGCACAAAAAGAAAACATCCTTAAAAGCAACGCTGCAATCCCAGCAGACTCGGCTCAAGAACAAAGAGAAAGCCGCACATGCCGCTGAAGCTGCAGAACGCAAGACAAAGCATAAAGGCAAAGGGAAAGCGCCACCTCTCCGACCTAACATCCCGTTCACGCCTACCGATAAAATACTCTTGATCGGCGAGGGCAATTTCTCGTTCGCGCATGCGCTGGTCATTGACCCTCCTTTGTCACTGGAACATCTCCCATCATCGAATATCACTGCGACTTCTTATGATTCCGAGGAGGAGTGTTATGATAAATATCCTGATGCGAGAAGTAATGTGGTTGTTCTCCGGGATCGTGGTGCAGAGGTTTTGTTTGGTATAGATGGGACCAGACTGGAAAAGTGTAATCCTTTGAAAGGGAGGCGATTTGATCGTGTCGTGTTCAACTTTCCTCATGCAGGTATGTTTGTTGAGATCTAAGTCACAGACGAGAAGGCTGAGGAGACATCGTGAAGGAAAGGGTATAACAGATCAAGACAGAAATATACTATCTAACCAGATGCTTATCCTGGGATTCCTCCGTTCTGTCGTTGGCTGCCTTGCAGAAGGCACCATCCCAGCATATAATCTGTCACGAAAACCGAACAGACCTGCTGACGACGACGACGATAACGTGAATGACGATGAGGATGTAGATGCCTCGTCGTCTTCTACAGCGCAGCGCGCAAGGGGGACAGTGCTTATCACCCTGCGCAACGTTCCACCATACACAAATTGGCGAGTGCACTTTTCGTACCACCAATTGCCTACTGCTTATGTTCACCTCTAGGGATGTGCCAAGATTAGCAAAGACACCTCCGAAACCTACATCATTAGGAACTCCGCCGAACCCAAATTATAAGCTTTTGCGTTCGTTTGCATTTCACAGGAAGATGTGGAAGGGATACGAACACCGCATGACAAAAGGCGAGAGAGCTCATGGTCGAGGTACAACAGGCGAAGGAGGAGAAGATCGGACATGGGAGTTTTGCCTCAAAGACTGATATTAACCATCCTTCTATGAAAGTGCGTGGTGTGTGAGCTATGTAAGGCCAGTCGACAACGAAGGTGTAACGATGATCGAGTAGATGCTATGATGAAGATTCTGCACTCTGACTTTCTTCCAGTCCCTTCTTGAAGCCTTCTAGTGTCCTCGCCAGTTTCCCTCCACTTGCCTCGCTGAGAATTGCAGCTAACTGTACGGCTGGTGAGCTCAGCAACCCAACTATCTGCGCCCGCAGAGTGTCTAGGGTCGGCAGTTTTGATACATCCCGTACACCCTCCATTCCGAAAACCCGCCTCTCGATGAGAGCACCCATTACCTCCAGTTCTGGGGTCAAGGTAGGTTTTACCCTCTGCATCTTTCTACCAGGTATAAAACTCGGGTCATCGTGAGGTTTTATCGGTGCTGGCTGTTCAATCCCTGGTTTCTTGGGAGGCACGGAGCGGTCAAGAGCCCGGAGGATGGCGTCAAGTTGGGGAGGGTTGAATGATGGTAGCGTTAGGACAGCAAGACCGCCTTTAAGCAGTCCTGCAATCTGAGCTGCCTGATCCGCGTCTAAAGGCGCAAAGTCCCGTAGGGCGACGCCAAAAAGCGAAGTCCGCACCACGGCTAGCGTAGGAGCATCAATTTCAACCGGAGAAGGTGTTGGAGAGGATAATGAGGCTGAAAACTTGGTGTTTGCATCGGCTATATCCCGCCTCAGCTTCTGTAGCCGCTGAGCCGCGAAGTTTGTGTGCTGGAGGAATATTATGGGGGAATTGTCGCTGGCTTCGAGCATGCGGGTGTATTGGTTGTATAAGAATGTTTTCTGCACACCGTAGCGACGCGGTGTCGGTTTGCCCTCGTAGACACGAGGAGGTTTTACGGACACGACATATCCTCGAGCCGTTCGCGGTATTGATGAAGCAATAACAGGCTTCACACAGATCATAGCAAATGTTCACCTTGAACAAAAGCAGACTTTGAATAATTTGTTGACCGACACAAGGCACAACCTGTCACAGCATGTCACAAGGTCACGTTCAACTGGTGTTCTCTTGACGTCGAGGTCGTTAACTTTTTGGGCCTTTGGAAGGTTGCAAAATTCGTTGTAATGTTAGTTCATCCCATGAGGCTGCAAGCAAATAATTAACATGCTCGCTAGGGATGACGACGATGCATTTCTGTACGGCGAGCCCAACTTCCAAGCAGAAGCACCGAAGGCAGATTTGGCAACAAATTCTGGTGAGAACAGCTCAAATGCTTTGGAGGCTCATCCCAGAGTCTCTACTCGCTATATTTATCATGCAACATGAACTTATCTTTTGTTGTCTGATGTGCGATTAGTAGGACAAGCGTAAGTCGTTAATAGTGCGTGAAACTGTCGTTGAACTCTCCTTGTTGCAGGATATCATTTGAAGCTGTGAAGGCAGTTTCAAATGGTGTGGTCAAGGATCTCGAAGCCAAGGCCGAAGAAGAAGATGAACCTCCCTTTGGTTTGGGCGGGGACGAGTCTGAAACTGGGGATGACAATGCTGCGGGGGAGGAAGACTCGAGTGACGAAGATGTACGTGAAGCATGAACCATCCGGACTCTAGCGACTAACGGCCCTTTAGGACATTGAAATCATTATGGACCAACCCATACGGTCTATAGACAACCGGTGAGCTCCACGTTCGACTGAATCGCTTCACCCTCAACTCGTTTCAGGCCAAATGTTCCTCCTCGACCTCCTGCCTTAAACCGTTCCACTGGTGGTCCGCAGTCCACTCCCAACAGACGTTCGTTATATCAATCGTCTCTTCCCATTATATTTGTTGACGCTTCCAAAAGCTCCTCCCACTCATTCACAATTGACCACCGAATACACACCTCGTGATAGGAATGCACCACCTTCAAAAGCACCGCCTGTTCATTCAGGAGGCACACCCCAAACACCCTCCGTGCCCCGGGAGTCAGTCTCTGTTGCACCAGAACAACCGGTATTTCATGAAGGTCTGGACCCCTCAACTCTTCCTCCTGCCATCGCACCACCTTCACATCCTTCTATAAATCTTGATATACCTGGCATTCTTGATGGCCACTCGATACTTGAAGTCGACATCAGCGCAATGGCAGAAAAGCCATGGCGACTTCCCGGGGCTGATATCAGCGACTGGTTTAACTACGGATTCGATGAAATCTCTTGGGAAGCATACTGCTACAGAAGACGAGACTTGGGCGAACTCGCAAATGTCCTCAAGACCAACGTACTCGTACGCTATATAGTGGTTTGTTTGGTTCGTAGTTCTTACTCTCCCCCCCTAGAATTTCGCAGCTATGCCAGAAGACCAGCTAATAGCATTACCTCCTGAACTCCGTACGATGGTCGTGACGGGCGCCAACGCCATGATGAACACTGCCAGCCAGGGAATGATGGGACCAAGCGTCGGGATGAATCCTATGATGGAAATGCCCGGTATGGGACCTATGAACATGGGACCGATGGGCATGGGCATGAATGGCGATATGGGCATGCAGATGCAGCCGGGGGGCCCGTTGATACCAGATGGCCCCGTCCCAGGCCAGGGACCAGTAGGGCAGAACGGTACACCGGAGCAGGGTGTGCAGATGGGCATGCAGGACGGCTTCGGGCCAGGGATGATGGGCATGGGCGGTGACTTTGGTATGCAGGTATGGGTTAACCCTTCTTACTCTAGATACGTACAGCAAATGATATGAACATCGCATGAATGTGTTTGTTTTTCTAAGCAGGAGCAAGGGCCGATGGGGCAGCCAATGTATCCCAACATGGAGGGCAGTGCGACACCAGCACCTGTGACTGTGCAGACGCCAGTGCCTACGCCAGCACCTACAGCACCTACGCATATGGGTCGTGGGGCACCCCCAGCACAGTTCAGAGGTCGTGCAATGGCTCAAGGCCTACGCGGAAGAGGCGGCTTTGTTGGACGGGGACGAGGATATGGCGGAGGTGGGATTGACTAATATGGCTGTTCCCGGTGAATTAACCGTCATTGTAGCTCCAGCAGGACCCGTCCGTCCAGCCTCGCCGTTACCGCCCGGCGTGCCAACGGGTCCGCGCAACCAGAACAGGTACAAAGACAGAGATAACAATGCGCCTGCAGTCGAAGGTCTTGACTATGGAGGCACGGTAAAGGACGTCGGAGGAAGGACGCCGTCAGGGGAGCCGGAAGATCGCCTTGGCCGGTGAGTGGACTTGCATTCATCCATGACCTCAAAGTTCACATCTTCTGTAGGAAGCGGCGCCTTTCGCCAGGGCTGGATGATACTCGAGGATCTAAAAGGCGCTGAGACGCGCACATATGTATACGCTCTCATTATTGTATCTCACTCTTGACATTGTGCATGCTGTTAATGCTGGTGCGAAGTTAGTTGCTGACATTAGTTATAACCCAACGATGGAAAGCGAGTGATTAGCAAGACATCATTACAGTAACTTGTTTATAGTATGAAGCTGAGGTCCCTATGAAACTTACAACCATTCCTTGTCCCCTTTATGCGAGATGAACGCGCCAGTCTTATTAACGGTGATCTCATTGATGACCTTGAGCTGCATTTGGACAGATTCCTCTGGCGTAATTGGCCCCTTGAAATTGGGGTAGACCTTTTTGAATTTCTCAATCATCGCCATAAAATGTTCCAGTTCTTCAGCAGCTAGGTCAGCAGTTATCAGCTGCGTTGACTCGAAGGATATTGCGAAAACATACGAGGCCTGGTACCAGTGTCCACCAGACCTGGGCTAAGCGCCAAGAAGACGAAGCCCTCTGACTTGTATTGAGCAGCATACTTTGCATTGACCATGTTCACCGCAGCTTTCGAGATGGAGTACGGTGCAGAAATAACGAATTCAGTGGCCATCGTCACGTCGAGGTCTCCCGATCCGCTAGTGATAGTGACGACCTTCTTTGCTTTTCCGTTCTGGAGTAGCGGGAGGAAGATGTTGATTGTGTGGATGACGCTGATGACGTTGACGTTGAACTACAGAGGCCTATTAGCTTTACCCTCTTCGCATGCAAAGGGCTGCTTTGGTTGCATACGGAATCCATGAGGTCCTTGGTGAGCAACTCTTCTGAGGGACTAATCGTGACTCAATGCCATTCGGAGAACACAAAGCAGAAAAAAATCTTACTACGAACTGAGAGTCAATGCATCCCTCTCAGACTTTACGAGTGCAGCGTTGTTAATCAAGTAATCAAGCGAGTTGCCTGTTATTTGAGAAACCTTTGCAGCAGCGCTCTAGACGAAGCATCAATTCAGCCCCTATCCGAGGTATCGGGGACCCACCTTCAGAGCATTGTTGTCAGTGATATCAGCCTCGAAAATATGAACATTGGGCCTTCCAAGTTCTGTAAGCTTGTTCGCAGTGGCCTTGCTGCGTACAAGGGCGAAAACGATGTTTTCAGAAACAGCAGAGAGTTGATTGACAAATTCAAACTGGTCAAAATCAAAAGTCACCATCAAAAACCCAAAATATAGCCGATCAAATTTAAACTGTACGTACGCCAATCCCCCGGGCTGCACCTGTTATAACGTATGATGGCATTTTTGCTGGTTTAAATTGGTGACTGAGATGAGGAGGCTGAGAGAGATCCTTCATATGTTTTGTGGCAACTTTTTTAGGTCAAGTGCCCAGTACTTGGTGCACGTGTGCACTCCATCTACCTCCTGCCCAGCTGAATGTTTGACGAGATCTCTGGATTATGAAACCTTGGTCTTGTTGTCAGCATGTCAGCTAGTCGAGTCAGGGGTTACGCGCTCAGTTCGCTGTATTGAAGGTACTAATTTCCAAGAATTAGGAATATAGGCTTGAATAACCTTTAAGAATCGCGACTGCGATCTCACAACCAATCGAGTTCGTTCAACGTCCTGGAAGGCGTGGACATTTCCTCTAGAGAGCCTCATTTGGGTCGGTGATTTGCGTTAAGATGTTGGAGCTAATTATAGACAGCAAACATAAATGACCAAGCCAGAGGTGAAGTAGGCGCTGGTACTGAACAACTCGCTATCCGTTGTTGGCAGCTTTGCCCCCCGACCGCGTGCCGCCACCGCCGCCGCCCGAACGCTTTTTATTTGCTCTCGACCCACGTTTCGCATTCTTCCTCTGCCTACAAGCATCGCAGAACCACGTCCCATCTGGAGGCACCGTAAGGCCAATGCATGCAAGATGGAACTGCAGAATCGATGAATACACAGCATCAGGACAAAGAGAGATGTGACGCACCCATTCTCTTTCACAATTCACATCGTCGCATGCTATCATTTCTCCATAGCTTATACCCTCGCAAAAGCAATAGGTCCTATCATCACCCTCTCCATCACCTTCGCCAACTTCGGTGGCCGTGTCTGCAGCATTGCCAGCTTGGGTGTCACTTGGCGATACGAGTGGAAGGCTAGGGGTTAGGACGGTAGCGGAGCTGATCGATAGACCGGCGTGTGTGTTCCGCGCTACAGGCATGCCCGGACCTTCCAGTTGCCCGAGAGGAGGGGCTCCCCAGTCATTGGCAAGTGCATGTGCGCCAGGCAAATCATACGAATGTAAACCATTTGTTCCGTAGGGTATGGGTAAGGAAGGATGAGAGACTGATGATGAAGGTGGTGCGGGAAAGATGTCGCGTCGGCCATTGACTGATCCATTGATATGCGGCTCGTCATAGGTGTTAGTAATAGGCTTGGAACGCCTACTAGAGGGGTTGGTAGCGCGACTCGATGAACCACCCGCTCTTGAGGTCCCTGCATAGGCTTGAGATACTGGTGCTACAGTGTGCGAGATGACGGAAAGAACAGATTCTGTGGGAGAGGCAGCACGTTCTTGTCTAAAGCGGGATGTTAACATGGTGAACACACATTCTGAAAAATGATTTACCTTCGTGAACGAGCGCCATTTCGAGATCGCTGCGCAGTGCTGTCCCCATTCCTCTCCTTGCGCGGCGACTTCCCGCCTCCAACATCCACGTCATCTTCTCTCGTTGCTCGTTTTCGTTTGGAAGGGCTGGCATCATGATTTGCAGTATTCATGATTGATCCATAGTTGCCTCTTCTACGACGCGAGTTGTCGATGGTGGGCATGTATGAGCGAACAGCGACATGGGGGTAAGATGTCTTGCGGTTCAAAGCAGACGCATCGAATGATGGCAAGAGAGTCAGGAGTGTTCTCATATGAGAAGTATGGCTTTTGAGGTTATCAGCGGCTTGACATGCGACACGAATCTTGTCTTCGCCGCCGAGTTTCAAACGTGCAGCCTCCTCTGCTATATCTGTGAGCAGGAAAAGACGGTCCTGCTTTGGTATGGTGCCATCTTCGATCATCTGTGTCAGGTTCTGTATTTTTGCGGTGATGGATGTCATAGACGACGACAAAACTGCGTCGAGCTCACGGAGGTCTGCAAAGTTGCGAGAGAGGTCGAGTGGGAGGGAGTCGAGAGTGTGAGTGTACTCGGATAGTAAGGAGAGCGCGTATACGTTGTTGACATTGGTTTCTTGTGATATGGGTGCTCTTGAGGGTGCCATGATGGACGTCGCCGTGTCTAGAAGCGAAGACTGTTTTGAAGTTGCGTCAAGTTGTGCCAAGCGATCTGCTCTGCGTCGACTAACGGCGTTTGCCGGTCCGGTATTCCAAATGCCGCATTTGAATTTGAGTTGCCGACTCGTCCAACATCGATCGTGATAAAATTTATTTTGTTTGATGATATATAGTGAAACAAATAGAGATACAATATGTGCGCTTCTATGCGTAAGAGACATGGACACAGGGATTTGGAAGTAAGTGTGTAATCGAACGAAGTTGCTAAAATTTCCTGCACCCCTCACACTCTTCCTAGCCATAAAACAATAACTGCTCCGCTCCAGTGCTATCGATACAATGGGTTTGGGTACACATGACCCTCCTTCGTGGTGAATACAGTTGACGATCATGATGATGAGAAAGTATCACTTTCTGTAGAACTTCTTCAGCGGGTTTGAGCTCCTGCCGTTGCTCTGGCTGCGCTGGCTGCTTGATTGGAAGCCCATGGCTGAGCCCAGCGCCGAGTACATGGCGTGCGAGTCTCGTGGGTTCCCCTGCATAGTGGAGAACGCATGTGGCGCAGAGGGTGAAGTTGGAAAGAAGCCGAAGGTAGGTGATCTTTGGGGAGTGGTGTAGTTGTTATAGTGAGACATTATGTGCGTGAATTGGTGATGATGTGATATGATAGCACGCGAATGATTTTTCTGCCCGTGACGACGCTAGGTGCTGCGAGATAGATCTCTGCAAATTTGTCACAGTGCGCAGTAGATGGTAGATCCTCGGTCGCCTTCAACGGTTTGTTCAAGGACGTAGGCTATACGTCAAACAACGGTTGCTTGAACAGTAGAAGGGCTTCTTTGAGGGTTGTTAGGTTGTTGGACCAAACTGGTTGTATAGGAACTCACGCATAGGTATTATATACCAAAGGAGGGATGTTGAAGGAGAAGGAGCCCCATACCTGGACTGACGCGAGGAGTACAAGGTAGCATCCGAAATAGGCAATAGTCTTGTCCCCGTTTGGATGAGTGCGGGAAATAACGCCAATCGTGGCACAAGGGAATCGATCCATCCAGGTCTCAAGTATTATGATCCGAAATAAGAGCAAAGCGCTCTCCTGCTCAGTGAGACATGGATTAATCGTACCAGTCGCCCAAGCATTCCCCGAGATGTGCCTTGGATTTCAGACTCGTGCCAGTCAAATTATTTCAGCCAGATGAACTGTAGAGACAACTGAAGAGGAGAGAACGTGGGAGCGCTTGGCTGTTACAACCTTAAATCAAAGTCACACGCGGCTTCATTACCGTGACACGACTTGAGGTGTAAATTTGGTTTCACCAATGGACTCTG
This sequence comes from Suillus luteus UH-Slu-Lm8-n1, assembly GCA_000827255.1. Classification (NCBI taxonomy): domain Eukaryota; kingdom Fungi; phylum Basidiomycota; class Agaricomycetes; order Boletales; family Suillaceae; genus Suillus; species Suillus luteus. The sequence continues at coordinate 64,501 of KN835262.1, forward strand.
CGTCAACCAATTGAGTACAATGGTTTCATAGCATCTGACTCGGTGAACACGCACTACTACTGATCATGCAGAATCTTGTTATCATGACCATTTTGGGAGAAGTTGATCCAGATCTTCAGGTGGGAGTTTAGGGTATAAGCTTTTCTTTGTCGTTCTTTTGGCACGCTTGTTCCAAGCTCGTCACGGTTCGCTGCTTTTCGTCAAGCAAGCGATGTTCAAGTTACTCGAGGGGCAAGTTGCACCGAAAGTCCGCTACCGGTCTTGGTATATATTCCTCACCGCACCTGTTAATTGACTCAAAATATTTCTGCAGATCTCGTATCCCATTATCAGATTGTATCCCGGCGCCGACCAAGCGGCGGCTATGGATTAAATATTACAGAACTCGTCATCAAGGTATAGAAATGTAGCACTGAGGAAAAGTAAGTATTAGTATGGTAAATGAAGGAGAACTAATGGTATAAATGATCATTGATCATCCACATCTAAGGTTCGATGGCGAGTCTACCGGGAACATACAACTCGGGCTCCCCTTGCGAATTTTGGCGCACCCTGTATGGGTCCCTCTCCAATCGGTTCAGTCGAGGCAAATAAGGCCATGACGGTAGTACGGGTTCATCTTCTAGAGTGAGAGACTTCTCTACTTCGTACTCCTCTTCTGAATCATTGTCTTGATCGATTGCGTTGTCCTGCTTCTTCTCCGGAGGAGGAGGAGGAGGAGGATAGAAGCATCGCATGGGGAATGGAAAGTATTTGTTGTCTTTGGGCGGTGACTGAGGGGTTTCCTTAAATTTCTTCCGAGGTGAGTCCTCAGGGTTGTTGGTCTCCTCTTCTTCAACCTCAAGGGGTCGCTTGCGACTCTTATAATACACGGGTGAAAGGTCAGTCCATTTCCTAAGAATGACATGTTAGAAGAAACCGATTGGGTTCAAGCGAGTCACGTACCGAGGTGTATCGTCCTCGCCGCTGGAATACTCATCGTCCGAGTCTGCGGGGTCTCTCCGACGCCTATCAGGGCTAGCTTGCTGGTGCGAAATTCCTTGGGGAGAAGAATTAGGACTCTCGTATGCAGGTTGAGGCTCAGAACTTTCTCTAAAACACCACAGATCAGAATTTAACAAATCGCGCGAGTCGAATCAAGTTACGTACAATGAGATGGCCTCGCCATCGCTGAAAGACTCGCGATCGGTGCCGTCCTTTGCGTCCTGCGCCCCTTTGTAAATCTCGCCGTCGCCGCCGCCAAAATTCTCCTCTTCCGCATCTTGATGATGCAGCTCGCCCTCATCGCTGGCGCTCGAATCCTCATAATCCTCACGCTCCAGTCCCTCTTCGTCGTCATCGCCAGTATTCATCGACTGCTCAACTTTCCTGATCATCTTGCGCACAAAGTTCTTCCCAGCGACATATGCCACGCGATTCAGGAAAGCCTGCATTTGTTTCCTCTCAGCCTGGAGCTCGATCTCTGCGAGGGTGACGTCGGCCAGAGCTTCGGCAGCCTCAGTTCGTGCAAGCTCAAGTTCGGTCTTGACATGAGCGCGGTTGCGATGAACTTCGGCGACCATTTGTGCGTACCACGAGGGGTCGTTGGCGAGATGTGGTGGAGGGGGGTATGTGAATTCCATGAGAGGGGGATCAAGGGAAGCAGTGGCATTTGGGACGCGTGCATCGCGAGATTTGTCGCCTGGTGGCAAAGGGAATTGTTCGAAAGGGAAACACCTAGGCTCCTCAGAGTCGGACATGTCCTCGTGAGCAGAAAGATTGACTTCCTTGTCTTTACCCTTCGAGTCTGAGGTAGTTGCAGTTGGCTGAGATGGGCTTGGATGTTTGGCGTCGATAGACATTACAGCGATATTGATATTCTGTTTGAGCTTTGTAGGCTGGTGAGAGTCAAGTAGAAGAGATGGTGTAAAGTCAAAGTCAAGAAGCACTGGACTTTAACAATATCCATAACAAACGTTGTGGACGGTCCACAACATCATAAAGCCTGTTGTGGACCAAAGCATCGGTCATTGTTTATTCCACAGCCTGCCATGCTAGGATCCCCCAATAAGTCGGGGTATGGCTGATGTGAGAACCA
>KN835263.1:0-41870 GCA_000827255.1 Suillus luteus UH-Slu-Lm8-n1
CTGGAGTAAGTATCATCGCAGATGACCTTTGATGCGAGCATGAAGGGGACCGGCGCCTGGAGTAAGTATCATCGCAGATGACCTTTGATGCGAGCGTGAGCAGATGGCCTTTGGTGCGAGTATGAAGTGGACAAACCTTACACTCTGATGTAAGCACAAAGTGAACAACCTTTGATGAGAGCGTAACTGTAATGGAGTAAGTGTTGTTGCAGATGGAAGTGATGAGTGAAGAGAAAGAGCGTGTTTGAAAAGAAGAAGGATGACTCGGAGTTGGTATGATAAGCTAAATAAGGTTCCTTTGGACGCGAAGAAACATATCAGTATCCACGTAGTCGACGAGAAAATAATCCCCGTGGTTGTCAAAATCTGGGACAAGTAAAGCACCACGAATAATGGAATGAAGAGTGACAAATTCAGACAAAGCTGCAGGCCGTGCACGTAGTCGAGTTAGTCGCAGGTCTCGATCTAGGAGGCGCCGACGTGGTGAAGCATCCATGGGAAGAACCAAAGCAAGATCTAAGGTGCGGTTGCAAACAGTAAGCTTGAACACGAATAATAGCTTGACAAAGATATATTTGTCGTGGCCATCCTTGTCCTGTGTGCGGATTAGAGCACAGTCACGACGCTCGTGGCCATGAAAACTTGGACTGCATCGCAGATAGTCAGTGGCCAACTTCCAGGTAGCAGCAGACTCATAGTGGACTTTGAGATAGCGATGTTCGTGAACCTTTTGAAGTGTCAGAGATCCGATTAAGCACTTCAGAGTGAAGGAGAGACTTACTTGGTCATGTGCTGAAAGTTTCAGCCACTGTATTCCGTCTGGTAATGGTATGTTGTGGGAGGGCAGGAAGTGATTCAGAAACGTTGCGAGCTTCTTCCTGAAACAGTCAAAGGCACGATTTGAACTGTTGTCTTCCTCCACTTGCGCTAGGCTGGTGAGAGTCCTAAGGGGCGAACCGATATGCAGGCGAGCTTCAAATGGCTCATCGTCAGTGTCGTTGTCTTCGAGTTCTTCCCGTGAGAGCGTGAGTTTATGTCGTTCCTCATCAAGAAATTCAATACGGCTGCGAATAAACTCAGCAATGAAGCTCTTGTGGTCGAGTACAAGGATCTATAATAGAAATATGTGAAGTTTATTAGTTATTGATGGGAAGCAAACTTCTTGGCAACGACACACCTGGTTAGCGATATCCTTACGATTGGTCTGCCGTAGGTACCAGCGCTTGATCGGCCCATGCTGCTTTTCGTTCGGTCGAGTGCTGAAGTTGCGGGCAGCACCTTTTGCAATGATATCGTCGAAAATGTGCTTTGAGGCGTGCATCTTGGGAAAGTTCCAGTTCTTGGTTGCGTCGGGATCAGTCTCCTCGATAATTGCGATGTAGTCCTATTAAATCACGTTTGAATCAATTTAAAACTATTGTCAGTATATTATTGCGAAGAATCCAACACAAAAACATACCTCTAAGTGCGTTTGAAACACCAGAACCTCCGCTTTTCCTGCTTGGATTGTGCTCTCTGTATGCACGTCAAGTGATACATACATGTCGATATGTAGATAACTCGCTATGCACTGTAGAAGTGCATAGCCAGCTTCGTCGTCTGTGCGCGTGAGTACGTTCTGAGTGGTATATAAGATTTGCTATGTGAATCAAATTTGAGTGAAGATTTAGTTGTCAAATCAATGTGCCAATGACATACCTTGGAAATGTCTCGAAGTTTGTTACCATCGCTATAGGTGATGTTGGTAACGCGATCAAAATGATTCAAATTGCGCCAACGTGTGAAGGCAGCGAACCTGGAACCAATTGAAGAGAATTGAATAGTGCGCAGATAAATCAACTCACTGATCATCAATCTTCTTCTCGGCACTGCGTCCCAAAGCCACTGCATGTCGTTTGAGCTCACCAAATAGATGTTTCCCCCATTCCCCGATATGATAAACGTGGAGGTGATCCTGCGAGATCGTTTCGTGAGGGTTAGAATTCGGGATCTGCCAGAAGACATTCTTAAAAGCAAAATCAGTATCGTTTGTAGGACATAATGAGCACCAACCATAACTGGCCGCAAGCCCCGTTTTTTTAATGCTTCTTCTCCAGCTGCTTTATTCTTCTTCCACAGTTCTACACAAGATTGCGCATCTTCGGGCGATCGAATTGGATAAGTAGATGCGTTGTCGTAGAGTTTATCCGATGGGACAAGGCAGATTGGACAAGGGCAATGACAGTTTGTCCCCCGTATGAGCGCCATGACACATCTAGTAGTGACTGATCAGAATATTATCATCAAAAGAATAACATATGTACTGCTCTTCATAATCAGCCGACAAAAGCAAAATGAATGCATACAGCCACCTAACAATACCGTCAGAACACAGATGTGCGTATCCTGTCTTGGCATAGAGTATGATGGTTTCAAGAAGCTTGAGAAACCCGTCATGCCATACAACCCGTTTGAGGTTCACATAAGACAGTTTACCATCCTCCTTAGAGTCTTCAGGTACCTATTCAAAAGAATCACGATTCATTAACGACAAGACTAAGACTGTTAATAAAGACGAACTATCGGTAACCAGCCGACCATCCGTCCGCCGCCCAGCCCATCAGTATTTCTGATGTGAACGGGCAAGTTCCCACATCGAGCGAAGACCGGATAAGCTTTAACGGTCCCAGCAGAAGACAGATGCGTCTTGTCTGCATACAATATGAAGGCAAAAGGGACACCGTTTTCGGGTAAAGATGACTATAATACAACACCACTTAGAGTCACATGAATGAGAGTACAAAAAAGTAAGTCATACTTGTACATTCCACCAGCGATCTGCAGTCCAAGGCTCATGGTAAAAGCGTTCGTAATGCGCCCCGTCGTGTTTGTACAACCGCTGCGCATCCCAAACAAAGTGCGGCGCCAGTAATGGGTCCTGTAGTAAGTCCAAGGCCCAGTCCCACAATGGGCGTGTATATACATCAAATGCAAGGTCCTCCCGTTTGTGTCGGGCAGTGATAGTATGCTTCTCGAACTGTAAAAATATTGGTAGCTACAGAGGGGAAATGTGACATTCTCCTCTTACAGGTGTCATCTGAGAGGCCGCCCTGTCCCAGGCCGAAGAAACATCACGGTGGGACTTGAATGTGAGTTTTGCGTGACCCTCAGCGATTCTCCAAATGAGCCGCAACAGCTCGTCTGTGTGGTCCTTGTTCAAAGCAGCATTGTGTGCGAGTTCGGCAAACTCGAAGTCTGCACGACAGCTGAACGGCTGCCAGGGTTCTTCGTCGATGATGGGCAACCATTGATCTTGCTTGCGCCCAAAGGTAGAGAAAGTCTCTATAGTTGTTGCGCGACCAGATTTCGGATGATACTCTGTCTTGAATGTATCAAGGCCGGAGGGAACTGAAGTCTCAGCTGCAATCGAGGACAGAGTAGGTGGTGTGGGACCGTGAGACGACACCATACTGGAATCTGAATCCGCACCTGAATTGTGAATATATTGAATGAGGAACGCATCATGAGAAGTGAACATACGCACGTTGTCGCGAGTCCCCACTGACACTCATTGCATCAATAACATTATCTGATCCCATCGCAAATGACATTGTGCCTGTGTTCAAGTCGTCGTGCACATTCTCTGTGCAATCCTTAGACGGGAGTGATGCTGAAGGGACCGACAGGACATGTGGGCCAGGACCGGCCGCTGTATCTCGTTCATTAGGCTTGTGAAGATGTTTTCTCTGTCGACGCGCCTCTGATTGTGATATTAAGTGTTTGATATCAGTATGACTTGTCAATATGAGGATATAGATTCATGACATACCTTTCCTTTTAAGTTGCTCTTCTACCGCCTGCACTGCAAGCGCTGCAAAGTCATTGTTGTCCTTCTCCTTCTCCCGTCTCCTCAAACAGCTTTGCTCGTGAGACCGTAACCCACGCGATGAGTATAGCTTGTTGCAGTGTTGGCAAGGAACCTGATTGTTGGATGATGAGGGTAATACATACTTGCGTCCTCCATTTGTATTTCTGTTCGGCGCCATGTAGGAGTATTACAGGGAGAAAATATGGGACAAAGAGTGTAGTACAATCAAATGGGAGGAGGTGACTGAGATGAAGGTAGACAATGAAGATAAGACATAAGACTTAGTCAACGTTATCTGAATCATTACTTGAATCTGGATTTGAATCCTTACCGGCTGCTTCCGACAAACTTAGAATAATTGTGTGCCAGCTTGGAAGCCACTCGGAAGTGTCCAAAAATACACGACGGTCCTTGTAAGTGACGACACTAACGAAAGATTCCTTGTAAGCACCTTAAAACAGGTCACACCCCCTGGGAATACGGACCCAATGTGGTTGTCAGGTGCCTAAATGATGTCCCAATATGGAACACTTCCAAGGGACCCATGGAGATTTCCGACACGGATGTACAACAAAGAATATCTCGGCAGGAGAGGAAGCTCAAAATGTTGCACTGAATCTCTTCAGGAAGAGACAAAAACTCTGCGTTGGGCTTCATTCTGTGGCATGGACGGAACTAACTTCGAAACGTTTGGCAAGCTGAAGTAAGTAGTAACGCGAACAACCCTACGCGTGAGTAAGCATGGTGGCGTATCACTGGCGCAACACACGATTTGCGCTGGCCCACGTCACTACGTCGGCAGTCGAGTTTCAGTCGTTCATCAATAGAATTCTCTTATTTTCTACTTTTCTCTTCCTGTCATTCTTTGCACCCACTCCTTCTCTCATTGATACGGTAAGAACAATATACTTGACGCCCTGTCTTCAAATCAACTGTACTGCGCTCCCTAAGGTTTCAGTCTTCACGCAAGGCAACCTGCTCGATGCCCTCCCGCCCATCAGGGTCATCACAGCATACCTTGCAACCCTAGGTTTGTGCGCATGTGCCAATAGGAATAATTCTGCGGGCTTTTTACCAGTTTTTTTCCAAACATTTCCCTTCTCATCGGCAGTCACCATCAGATCTCCGTACCTCAGTTCATGATTCAATTCACTTTTCTATCACCCACAATCCACCGTATCACTAGTAGCTTCTAATTTTCCAGGTCATCTTGTCTCAGTGAACTCGTTTCAAGCGTTTACGATGGCTGTATCCCTGGAATCGACTTTCGCTCGTCTTATCACACTGACATTGCATAGTTCTGTAATAGCGATTCTCGAAATATTTCACTCTTTAAGCTAGCAGGTTTCATCCCTGACCCTTCTCAGCCTTTATGGACAGATTTCATCACTCCGCATACCAGACCGGTAGGGATCATCCTGGAGGTCACCGATAGCTTAGGCCCTCTGTGTAGCATGGAGGTCTTTACCCCAGTCATGTCCTCACTCAGACCTATCCCGCATGCTCCGTTTACTGGAATCGTCAGCTTCGAGTCAAGTCGTGCCCCAACTCACTCAACGAGAGTATAAGATACTGGGACAGTACACAATCAATCTGTTGCGCTCTTGGAAGCGCCACTTGCTTGATGAATGGTGGGTTCGTGACACGGTTCCTCGGCATCACTATTCAGAAACATACAATTGCGAATGGGCTTATGTGAAAATCAAGAATCGTTGTAAGTCCGTGATACCTATACCTAGTGGGAAAGCTACTACGTCATCAATTAGGATTGGTCTCGCACGTTGCAGCATCAGAGCCTCCGTGCCCTCTCCCAATACACAAACGAATGCTCAATCAATAGTCGTCGTTCTACCTTTCACAACAGCCACTGCTTTGTCAGAAACTGGTTCGATGTCGACTTCGAATGGATAAGGAAAACTTGATCGTCAGAAACGTGAGTGCCCCTCCTGTTCATCATTCGTCGAAACGCACCTGGCCAGACCTGCGGGTATGTACGGAGGATTAAATGGTTTTTCCACGCCATGGCTGTCCTTGGGTTTCGAAATCCGCATGGTCGCCACCATACTGGTTACAAGCATGAACACAGAATTATCTGCCAAAAAGCGTCCTGGGCACATCCTGGGCGCAGGTGTCAACGATTTTTATAGGGTGTTGGCACGCACACTTACCTCCTACCAAAGCCAAATGCATAACTGTAAGGATCAATTGCCGTTTTCTTTACGTGGGTATCAAGAAAGCGTTCCGGAGAAAATGCTTCTGGATCTATGCCACTGTCCTGGTCCCGGCTGAGTAACCTATATTACAGGATAAATTGCATTCCGTGGATACATTTTGTTACTCACCAGACATTAGGCATAACTATGGTGCCTTTCGGTATGTAGTACCCTGCTCAAGAGGTCAAGAAGTGTTCCTCGCCACTCAAAATTGAAAAACCTCTGTAAACATCCGCATCTTGTAATTTCCTTGGTGCGCCCAAAGGTGAGTTGGGCTTCCAGCGATACACCTCCTTAATTGCCGCATTGATATACGGCAGCCGTCCCCGGTCAGCAAAAGATGGCAGACGGTCAGTCCCCACGACTCGATATATCTCCTCACGCATGCGGTTCTGGACCTCTGGGAAGCACGCCATAGCATGAATGAAGACCAGCATGGTTCCACTTGTCTTTTACATGGTCAGATATATGCATGTTCCGGAGTTGTGGAATATTCACCGTGTCATTTCCAGCTTGCAGTCGGATGACGATATCATTCCTCTTTTCATTCAATAGTGTAAAAACTTACCTTCATATATTGACCACGCTACCCAAGGCAGCTGTTCTATCCCCTTTTCGCTCCTACTTTCCATCAAATGATCTGAAACAAACGAAGCCGGAGATGCTCCTTGTTTCATATCCTGTTCTACCTGCTCTATCGGACGGTGCACGATATCAGACACCCGCTGCCGTCCTATCTCAGCTGTTTGTCGTATGCTGTTATATGGAACCCAGGATGGCAGATACCACACTTCGTTTACTTCAGCTCAGTGGTCTGCCAGGATGAAAAACATCTTACATTGAGGAATCATATCAACCAAATAGGCCCCAGGAACCACGCTTTTCAGTACGATTCGCTCCGTTTCAGCAAATTCGTCGAAGTACTGCAAGTTCCGGATCGAAAGGATTGGGGTCGAAAATCAAGGTTTTACTCACCACATTGCTTGGGGTGTCGATAGAAAACCCATAGGTTATGGACGCGATGATATGAGCCGTGGCCCTTGGTAATGCCAAGTCAGGAGGACAACATGAAATTGATGCCCAGTTGGTCTCACATATGCAGATGAGTCATAATTTCTGAAGGACATTCCACTAAATCCTTCAAAAATTTGGTGGTAACATTCTCCTGCAGCGAATGATACTTCTTTACAACTTCCTGGTTAACTGTTCCATGTATGAGTTTCCGTGCTTGCCTCCAATATGGACCATAGGAAGCGAACGCCAGATTCTGTCCAATTTTTGTCTTCAGCCACGAAGCGTGTTGTTGCATGTGCTCACGTTCTCGATCCCCATGTATTTGGCCATCAAAAACGATGGTCTATCAGAATACTTCTGCGACCTTTTCTCAAGAAGCTCGTGCATACTTTCCATGTCGTTCAAGATGAGAAGCTTGTTCCCGAGGATTTGTACGTATACGAGGTCGCCTGCTTGCACTATTGAATACACCTCTATTTGTACAGCATTTAGGACAGACCATATAGCTTTCTCCATTGCGAGAATTTTTTCCATGGCTCCGCCTTGGGGACGTCGAGATAACTTCCTATCAATAGTTTCGGTGGCGGGCCAGGTGGTAGCGAATGGGATCTATTCTGGCGAAGCAAGCGATGCCCTATCCACCACAGGACGAGGACGAACAACGAGGACACAAGCCAGTCCAAAGCGTGTAAGGCCATGTGGCGAAACAGTCGGTTACCTTCCCCAGGAACCTTCGTAATCCGTGCTTCGGATGGTATACTTGGTTGGCTCTCCTCCTTTTATCTGCCAATGAGCGCTTCTTGATACCTCGTGTTCTAGCACATGACGCCTTCGAGCCTATCTGGTAATCCTAACGGGCTTTGCTGAGATGCCGAACACCACAGAACTTTATTCTTGAAACTTGCAAATGTGACAAGATTAGTTCGAACGTCGTCCACCGGTTATCCTCTCCAATCGCTACTGCGGTCATCTCCCAAGCAACGACTCGCTATCGGACTGCTGCGATGTTCGTCGTACCTAAGTGACAAGTGAGCTCTGTGTCGCTATTTGGGGCAGATCTCTGGACTTGACCACAGGAAGCTGTCTGCGCCAGTACCATTGACGATTGTAGTCACCAAGCCGGCACTGCCGTGCTGTTCATGGTGTGCACACATGAATTTATACAGCCTGTTACGTTGTGGGGCGCATTGCCATTGGAGTGGTTCTGAGGATTGTTATACATGTCAGTGAAAAGCCCGTAAGAGTCAAATATGCTGCATTACTACGCGTCGGCCGCTTCCTCGGATAAGATTGTGATGTTGACTGATCAATATGAGAATCAGGGAGCGTGGGCACGAGCGCTTCGAGCATCATGAATGTGATTTCATTCCCTGTACGGTAGTACCAGCACCTTCATATACACGCTCCATGATTCGGTTGTATTGCGTTCCAGGTCCCAGTGCGGATTGGGGTACGACTCCGTACAAGTAATCAGAGTACAGCACTGTCAGCTCAAGCGTTGGTTCCGATCAAGGTTCAATACTAGCGCGCCATTTCTCGTCTCATTCAAGTAAGTAAGCATGGAGTTGCCAACCTGCCCCTGGGCGGTCACTGCGATCAGAATAACATTCGCAATCCATTTGCGCTTGCTCACCCATTACTCTTTGAACCATCTTAGCTGCAAGTGTGGACGAGCGTATGTAGCCATGTTACTGAGAACACAAATACTTCATTCACTCATACTATGTACTCCAATTTAGTATCGCCTCTATTCATTTCTCCGTCCTATGCATTCGTTGTTCAATCAACTACAGTACCGATGCGAAAGCAAAAACACTCACTTGTGTGTCCTATTGGGGTGTGGGGTTCGGGTCTGGAGTCTGGTCAACACACATGTTACCCTGGGGCTGGGGAGTGAAGGGTGAGTCAGCTGAATGCAAACCAAGATACTCCCACTCACAAGAATAGCGCAAGAAGTGTGTTGGCCACAGCAGTCGCTGTTTTTGGTGCAGCTCCCATCCACTGGGCTACAAGTTGAACGCCCTGCCGTGACAGAAATCACAGATGCCACTGCAACGATAGCGGTGAGGAAGGAGAAACGCATGGTTTGTTTTGAGATGGTATGAATCGCTGAGGTGCTCGAATAATGTCTTGGAGGTGAGGGTGATGTAGGAAGTGGCTGGCCTGCTTCTATACTTTCGCGATAGGGGTTGGCAGAATAGTTATGCCTGGCGGATGGTACTAGTCTGCACGACGAGAAATTAGGCAGAGACAACCTATCATTTCGCGTGCGTGTGCCCCTTAATTGGCTGTGCCGAGGCGAAGATGCCACGTCAAAGCTGTTGCAACCAGCCTGCATCAATTACTGCGAGTGAAAGAGCCTCTGATAGTAAGGATGCCGATGAGCAGGAATCGTGCAGAGGATCATCAGAAGGGACTAGGAGGAGTTCCAAGACTGATGACAGAACTCGCAGGAGGGTAGACCACAGACTGACATAGGTGGGGAGAGGCTGAGAGAGGGGACGTCTCTTCGGGATCGCAGGATCTGAGAAGTTGTTCTGAGAGGCTTGCCATTTAAATTATCAATGTCTATTGTGGATGGCTCCTTCACCACTCGTCCTACACCTGGTGCTGGCGTGCCAACTGGGAGTACCTGCCGAACTCGGTTCTCGCTAGCATGAGCTTTGCATTCGTCCAAATGCTCAATTCAAATTGTTAAAATGGCACATCGCGCGAACTGTCGCATGAGAGGCGACCATCATGATAAGTGACTGACAGCTGGTTAACAACCATACTACGTGTTGGGAAACAGAAACCAAGAGGGGGATCATCGAAAGCAGACCTCAGACAAAAAATTGTTTGCCAGTGGGCGACGAAGATGGTGCCTGCGATGGAGGCAGTGATCAACCAGTGATGTTAACCCTATGTGATGTCCTCCATCACAAAGCCAGTTAACGACCATAAACGTTGGGAAACAGAAACCAAGAGAGGGAATGTCGAAAACAAACCTCAGACAAGTAAATATTCGGGCGACGAATGTGGTGCCTGTGTGGCAGTGCTTTTCCAGCCCCTATGTGATGTCCCACAACCATAAGTGTTGGGAAACAGAAACCAAGATGGAAAACATTGAAAACAGACCTCAGAAAAAACATTAAATTCGGGCGACAAATATGCGTGGCAGTGCTTTTCCAGTGCTAGCCTTATGTGAGGTCCCGCTTCACACAAAGCTCATTTAATTTCATCAAGTGAGCAAATTGTCGCCGATCAAATTGAATCCGTCGGGATGTACTAATTTCACTCTCTTGATAGCTCGGGACTTTGCCACTTTGGACTCACCTTCCTCGCTCGCATGCTCATTAACTTGGAGCAGGGGGGGTAAAGCACGCCATGAACACGCGACGGACTGTGAAGCTACGCTACGAAGTAGCTGGGAGAGGTGAGATATTGGCAATCACTGGGAGTTTGGTGGCTTCAAGTTTGAACATACCTGGTGTCTGTAAAATAATTGATTCGAGGAATGTACACGAGCAAGCGATGCGGCTTTACTACGAACGTTAACTTGAATTCAAGTTAGTTCATTGACATACGATGTAATTATCGATAACTGAACTCATGTGGAAATCAGCCCTGCACTTCAAAGCTATGCTTTATCCGCAACGACCAATGAGAGATGCACTTTGGGCGGAACGATCAAAGTAAGTTACCAGTACTAGTGATTCTTACGTTACCTACTAGTTGGTCATCTTCCGTTCTCAGCAACCCAAAACAAACTCCAAAGGTTCCCTTTCCAATAGTATTTGTGGCAAGCGAGTAAGCATTTTATTTTTGCTCCAAGAACCAAATTTCACATCGCAATTGTGCGAGCGGCCATTAGGATGTTAATTATGTGCTCATCACATGGTAGAAAAAGCGCGCGTCCTGCGAGACTTATAAACTCCCCTCGCTCCATCTCTTTACTAAGCCTTGTCTACCCATCATGGTGGAGTCCAAGGCAGAGAGTCCTACCCTTGGCTCTTTCCAGTCCGAGTCCATCCTGACTGCCGATAAACCACCAACATGTTGGGGTACACTTTTGTTCCTCTGGGACAAGCTTTCGACCACCGCCCTAAGTAGATGCTGGCCTTCATTGATCGTCACAGGTATCTGGTCGTCTTCAATATGCGTACTCAATCACTTCACAAACGGAAAATTGGCGATTCAGCCAACTCTTATCACTGTGTAGGGGGCCCCTCGTTCCTAGTAAAACCATCCTTGACTGATTTTTATCGTAGGTTCGGTACCGTCCTTGGTTTCGTGATATCTTTTCGAACATCGTCTAGTTTCGACCGTTATAATGAGGGCCGAAAACTCTGGGCCCAGATCGTATTAAATTGCCGCATTTTCGCTCGAACTGTGTGGTTTCATATCCCAGGTATGCAAGTTCTTTTTCAACTTCGCAAGACTCGCTCAACTGTGGACAGATAACGCTATTTCGGCTCCACCAACGGATTGTCGTTGTCCGACAGCTAGGGGATACTCCGACCAGGTCCAGGACCAAGCAAAGATCCTGGCCGATAAAGCTAAGACTTTGGAAGAGAAAAAAAAGGTGGTGAATTTACTCGAGGCGTATGCCGTCGCCGTAAAGCACTACTTGCGAGGGGAAGAAGGAATTGGCTATCAAGATCTGAAACCGCTCGTTCCTTTTATCTCTTCGTGTGACCACCCGTTTCCTGCCACCATCTCTTCTACAGATGACCAAACTCGGACGTTGCACCGTAGGTTGACGCATGACCACAAACGCGACACGCCGGCACCTTGTGTACCAGCAACCCAAGCACCGGCATCCCCGGGCCACCTGGTAGCTGTACCTGGAGCTCGACCGGCCTTTCGAGCACTTGGGACGGACAATACCATTGTGCCGCCTCATGATGAAGAGTCTCTTCGACCTGCAGAAATAGGTCCCAGGTACTGCTGGCGAACAGCATTCCCATTTCCGTTCCTCTTTTGGGTATGGGTAAATTTCAAGAAATTCTGCAAGCTTGGAGCGAATGATGCAAGTCAAAAATTTTGCCCCAAAAAAGATAACGTCCCTTTGGACATATCTATGTACTTGGTACGTACGTCTCGCCATGCACGGAAAATAGCAAGGTTTCATTTTCGAGCCTCGAAGACATCTTACATATGCAAACTGCAAGCCCGTCGCACCGTGGATGATCCGACTCTAGGTATGTCATGCTGCCCTCGTTATACATGTCACTGATAATTCTGCTGGAAGGTCTGCTTTACACGACGCTTAATCAGCTCGTGGATGCCCTGACTGGGTTAGAAAGGATCCTTACCACTCCGATTCCGATTTCGTGCGTGAGCGTTAAACACCCATTAATTCTGATTTTTAACTCGTTACTCCCAGTTACTCATCGCACCTATGGACGGTCACTATGGTTTACTGTGCAACTTTGGTATGCGGGTTTTTTCCCCTGCCTCCAGCCAGCTGATATTGTCATTATATGTAACAGCCCTTCCAGCTATGGTCTACACTTGAATGGTTCACTGTTCCGGCGTCTGTGATTGCAGTAAGGCGCATCGCACGTTTCCTTGCATCGTCTTGTCTCATTTGATCGCCAAAGGGCTTTGTTTTCTATGGTTTTATCGTTGCTGGGGAGGAAATTGAAAGTGCGTCCCAAAGCTCGCATATTCTGCTCATTCATTCAACGCACCAATGTCTTAGATCCGTTTGGCGAGTTGTCCCATTCTGAATGACCGATACGAATCTTACTGCTATCTATTAGGCTATGACAGGAATGATTTGGTTCGTTTATTTTTCGCATCTGGGGATGCACTCACTCACGCAGGAACGTAGGACATGGGTCATATTGTGCACAATATCATACGTGGGTTTTATCTCTTCCTGGAGTTTGTTCTTCTGACTCTGCCCCTCCAGGGAAGGAACTTCGTGCTATCACAGCCATGTCAATCCAAGACCTTACAAAACGGGCATTCCCGGATGATATTCAAGACGTGACCCCTTCGAACGGTAGTCTGAAGAATGAAACACTATCCGACTAACTCAACTAGTGGAGATAGATGTTTTAGTGCTTTGTATGGGTAAGTCACGCGTGGTCATGTTGATGTCATTGATGGATTCATTTCTCCGCATTACTAGCGGGTATTGCAACATTCAACGGGGCCTGAGGAGATTGTAGGGTGAATCAGCAGTGAAATCATGTCTGGGGATCAGAAGTCATTTGTGCGCCTATGTAAGATACCGATGCCGATGAATGTCTGCTATCATGCACTTATCGTAGAATTACAAATTATCGGGGAAGCTTCCCGAGTCATGGTTGCGCCTCTGCATTACAATTGATGGAGTCTATAACACTGCTCATCCACTGGATTCGACCATGTGAACTGTCAGACCTAACGTGTGTATGTCTGTTCGCTGTCTTAGGGTGTTCCAGAACGCCTCCCAGTTTCCAAGCACGGCCGTGACATAAATATGTCGGAAAACTGTATATCTCCGGTGCTGCAAAAATATCAGCATGCTCATGAAAGATGTGAAAGATGTGACGTATTGCGTAGCTTGTGCGCTTCCATCCAGTGGAGCGCCTTGGAAAGGCATGTGATGATTGAATATGTGGGTAGACCCTGAGTAAGATAACAGCTACGGAAAGCTTGGCGCGTACTGACGCCTGTAGACATGGCAGGTCCAAATTTAGGCCACACACGTTGATGCCAAAATGATAGCCAGTCTGAAGACGAATCTTGAAAAATTGCAGGATTGGCACCTTTACCAATGGCTAGATACTGTTGGGTTGGTGTTGTGTGCTGAACTTCACGGCAATACAAACGTTCAGATAGCTGACCGCATTCGTGGCATTAGAATAACGACTATAACTGATTGAGAGATAAGGTTATGTCGTCCTCATCTTAGATCTTCACCACGAGTATCGAACACGTAGTTCTTGGGCCGTCGGTAACATCCAAGAATGCCTGCGACAGTAAGTCAGGTCGAAACCGGATCCAGGAATAAAATGCCATACGTTTGAGAAGTAGAGCTTGTAGTAATAACAAAGCCTGCCGTTTCAAGACCAGTAACGCAAGTCGGAGTCAGATCGTAAGTCATGGGCGTGCATACTGTATCCATGCATCACCGCCGACGAGAAAGATTACAGCTATTCAAAATAAAGATGTTTTCAAGATCTGCCGTGATCAGCTGTGCTGGTCCATATGGCCACGTACCAGTAGTAAATAATCTCGACATAATTCCTGTGCCTAACTTCCCGACATCGCCCCGATTCCCCGAATTGATTTTGCTTTGCCTCTTGTGTTGTTCAAGTTTGAGATCTGAAATCTGAGATGTGGGTCAGTTATTTGCTTCCAATTCAAGCACCACCCTAGAATACGTTGTCTTCATCCCCAATTAGCATACAATGCTGAGCATTTTGGCTGGCCTCGTTCCTCGGTCAGCGCTTCAAGTTATCAGCGCGTGTGAGGCCTGAGGCCTGAGCGCCGAGCAGTGTCAATAGGAAAGTATCGAGTCGTGGAAAAAACCCGCACAGCCATACTCGGTGATAGCAGTGGGACTCAACTCCCACTCAGGCTAAGTAGAACCCTTGGGTGTCAAGAACTCGTTGTGTGATCAAGCTACACTACCGAGTCCCGACTCGGACAACTTGAAGTGGCAGGTGACCGTGACTGGCAGGCACTGCTATCATAACTTCAGCCAATGGCAACTTCGACAAGGGACACCTCGGTCCTCTAGCATGCCAAATTCAACTTGTGTGTTACATACATCCTCTCTCAAGTTTTCTTATAAATGATTGACCAGGCCGCCGCAGATACGAGACTTTAAGTCTATCCAGCTCATTTCGTAATGGCCTGGGCTCACTACAATTCGAGCCTAACAAGGAACTCCGTACAGGCATAGCTACTCGCCACTGAGCAGTGATGCCTCTGATGGTCCAATTTAAAACTTTTTTCCCTGTAGCAACTATACTAGTACACTTATGTTTGGTAGGTTTTGAGGCCTGACCTGTTTCCAGGCAGTGTCCGACGCGCATGCTACACTTGATTGATGGTTGCGGGAGAGACCCTTTAAATGCAGCTGGTATACGCGGATCGCCGCACACTCTTGATGTCCTTCAGTTGAATACTCAATCACTTCATCATGACGTCTGTCACTGATTCGGACGTGCAGCAGATGTGAGCAGTAGATTGTCCACGTAACCTGACGGCAACTAAAGTTTACGTAGGTTGTTCTGCATGTACACCGTTCTAGCGGGAAACAGTAAGAACTAGAGCTTAGTTAATCCTTGGTCTCAGGACGATAACGCGATATTCTGACTCCAGGCATACTGATGTACGACCATATGGCGACCCTACCCGAAGAAATCGTTTTTATCTGGCGTCGTCCGAAAGCATTGTCTGCAATATTGTTTCTACTCAATCGCTATGTCGCTCTCCTCAGCAATATCTGCGGCTTAGTTATGGATTTTGTGCCTGTTTCCTCTGAGGTTATTCCATTTCATTGTGCAAGTACTCAACCGGTATGCTCACATCTTTTTCCTGTAGAGGTTTGTTTCATTCTGATTCTTGGATTTATGGCGTTTGCTCAAGATGGACTTAGCTGTTTGAAATATGCGCTTTACAGACAACTGGCCATTCTCCTCCAAACAGCTATTGTTTGTAGTGAGTAGAGGTTTATTGCGAGACAATCACATATTGAAAATTTCAGTCATAATGACTATTCGTATTTATGCTCTCTACGATTGCAGCAAGCGCTTGCTTGCCTGGATGGGAATCGTTATAGTTGCTCTTGCGGGACTAGCCTGTGTGCGTTTTCGCGTGGGATTTTAGACGGATTCTACTGATCGCTTCTAGGTAGGCACGTTTGGTCATTTTTCAGGCGACATGGAAATCGTGCCAGGAATTGGCTGCAATGAAACATTTTCAAAAGCGGTGTATGTCGTTCTCATCCCTTTTCTGTGCGCCTGCTCGGACTCAAGTCGTTGCAGAGCCGCCCGTCAGTGAATTCCAAGCCACATCTGCATGCAACTTGATGTCGTGACCTTATCCAATTGTAGGAATCGGGCTGGCATATGTGGCCTTATTGATCTTCGATATCTTTATCTTTATCCTGACAGTGTATAGGATTTACAAAACTAGCAGTTTGCTGCGATTTTCTCTAGTCACCAGGAGAAATATCGTTGATACCATATTTTGCGATGGTAAAACTTTTGTTGCATCTGTATTATCAGCACTGAATCAACCGAACGCAGGTGCGATATATTTCGGGTGAGGTTGCCAGCGATTTCGTGAGTGGAGTGATTTTGATCCGCATTGCTCCAGAGCGATGGCACTGTCCAATATACCCACCATCCTGACGTACTATGTGAGTGGCCAAGTGTATGGTGAAGATATCACAAAATGCTCACAGCCTGTATCAGTTTGGTTCAGTGAGCATACAATCTCGCACCTTTGACTGTTTCCTGACGATTGGCAAGGTTGGGCTCAGAGGCAGTCTTTCTACATTCACTGGCTGGTGAGTGGCTAATGCGATAAACACGGACCAATCCCAAATTGATGATCTTCAGCATGTCCGTTACCCTCATCTCTCGGCTGATGCTAAACCTGCACCAGACTATCGTCACCGGAATTTTCTCCACCACTACCCAGGACGACGGTTCTAGCCTCCCTGTCCTTACCACTAGGGTCAACATACGGTCCGCGATTTCCTCTCATCATTGGTAGACTAGTATTGGACTCTGTTTCTAGATGCAAAGTTGTGGGGATTCTTGATGGGAGCGGATATTTGTTCTTCTGGTTTTCCCTTAAGCTCAGTACTGCGCTGCGCCAGAAATCATAGTGAACATAGAAAGATCCTTGTGTTCATCTTTCCACTTGCATGTTTTGACTGGGATATGAGCGCTTAATCGACACAGCCACACAAGGTGGGCATGAGTCACGATGGGCATTGGCATGGGTAGCTCCTTCTTTGTAGACGCATCCTTCCGTCACTGCAAAGTGAATAAAGCATTACAGGCGCAGGAGTCTACAAACTGCAGCAACAGCAGAACTGTGCGATAATCGATATACGCAAAGGCCAAACATATGTCCACCCGGAGTCCATTAGATAGCACAAGACTTGCATCCACCCAAAAGAACGATGCATGGTGGGCAGTGGTCATGACTCAGTCACTTACCCCCTTACGAGTGTCTCCAATCCTACTGAGATGTGAGTATCACTCTTAACTTTCTATGGCACGACCTACCCATGTAAAGCTGTGAGAATTTCCGCTTTCCCCTTTTGAAGCCACGCCGACGGTGTTTCCGGGACAAGGCCTCTTGAACGTGTCCCAAGAAAATCGTTCTGAGGCGAGAATGCCCATTCCGCTGGGTCTGGAGTCGGTGTGGTTGTTATAGCACGAAGTTCCTTCCCTGGGCAGATAGAATAAGAGGAACCGAACTGAGACAAGATATCACCTACGTATGATATTTTGAACAAAATGATCCATATTCTGTATTTCCTGCGTGAGATGGTGCAGCACCAGTTACAGGTGGCAGACGTACCAAGTCATTCCTGTCATAGCCTGAATGGATCATAATAAGATTCGTCTCGGTCACGCACAATGAAGCAACTTGCCAAACGGATCTAAGGCGAGAAGTTAAATAAAGGAGTGCGACATCCTAACGTCAGAGCTTACTCTCAATTTCTTCACCAGCAACGACGAACCCAAAGAAAATAAAGCTCTGGGAAGTAAAATGGGACACGGTGAAAGAATGAACTTCGCTATGCTGCTTACTGCAATCACAGATGCTGGAATGGTCAGCCATTCAAGTGTGGACCACAGTTGGAACGGCTATCACCCACAGCGGTGATATCAGTTAGCCGCAGGTGGGCAAAACATTCACGCATACCAAGGTTATACAATAAACCAGTGTGACCATCCACAAATGCGAGGAGTAACTGAGTGAGGAGTGAGGGTCATCATAAGCGACGAGGGTCTGACGATCACGCACGAGACAGGGATTGGAGTGGTAAGAATCCTCTCTAACCCAGTCAGAGCATCCACGAGCTGATTAAGCGTTGTATAAAGTAGAGCTGCGGAATTATTGTTGGTAGAGAACATATCAGCAAAAATATACATACCTATAGTTGGGGCATCCACGACTTTGCGGGTTTGCAATGCGGAGATGT
Source organism: Suillus luteus UH-Slu-Lm8-n1 (assembly GCA_000827255.1). Classification (NCBI taxonomy): domain Eukaryota; kingdom Fungi; phylum Basidiomycota; class Agaricomycetes; order Boletales; family Suillaceae; genus Suillus; species Suillus luteus. The sequence continues at coordinate 18,230 of KN835263.1, forward strand.
AAGAACTCTATGATGCCCGAAATATGGCCTTGATTTTTCCGTGCATGGTGGCGAGACATACGTACCAAGAACAAAGATATTTCTAGCGGCACATTATGCTTCCTGTATCGAAAAATTGAACGTGAATCATTCACTCCAGCAGTTTTTCCAGCATCGTTCCGAATAGTTGTCCATACCCAGAAGAAGAACGAGAATGGAAAGGCTTTTCGCCATGAGTTAATGGGACGCATTTCTGAGGGTAGAATGTACTCTTCATCATATCGCGGCCTGCTGGTGTCGATTGCGCTTTCTTTTGCAAGTGACGTATCTGGATCAGCAAATCGCGTTGTGGCTTCAGGAATGGTCGCCAACGGAATAACAGATCGGCGGTACGGGGACACGGGCGCTTGGGCTGTTCCAGAAGACGTTGGCACATCACAACTATTGTGAGAAAGTGTGCTTGCATGCGTCAGCCTACGATGCAGCTCTGGGGCATTCAACGAAGGAATGATGGCAGGGAGCGAGTAAGAGCGTAGTGAGAGGAAGGAGACAAGCGGGTATAGATCTTCATAGTTAATCCCGTCTTCCCCTCGCAGGTAGTGCTTGACGCTGACAGCGTAGGCCTCGAGTAAATTCACCACGGTCTTCTTCTCAATCAAGGATCTGGCCGTTTCTTGTTCCGTTTCTTCACGGGAAAGGGGGTGATCCTTTGTTGGGACCGATATAGCATTATCTGAAATCCGTTTGAGAAACCTGACGAAGAAGAGCACGTCTGCGCACCTGGAACATGGAACCAGACAGTTCGACCAAAGGTACGGCAGTTAAGCACGATTTGGGACCAATATTTCCGGCCCTCGTTATAACGTTCGAAGCTAGACGTCGTTCGAAAAGATATTACAAAACCTAGAACGGTTCCAAACCTGCAGCAATAGTTAGTGAATCATTGACTGGGGCCAAGGGGAACTAACACGGTGATAAGAGTCGGCTGAATTGACAGTTTTCCATGGGTATAGTGGTTAAGCACGCATAGTGCAGACGACCAGACACCCGTGCAGATCAACACAGGCCAGCATCTATTTAGAGCAGTAGTCGACAGCGTCTCCCAGAAAGTTGGGGAGTTTTGAATTGTCTGTGAGGCTTCAAATGAGTCAATGGAAGAGTAAGATGTGTACGTCGGCGGTCGAGACATAGAGAAGTAGTGAGATGCTAAATACCAACGTTCTGCGATAGATTCAAGGCGAAAATGGAGCTCGCAGTGTCGTCAAACGCCATTTTTGTGCTGGAAGGCACGTGGCCAAGGGTCTCTATCACGAGCTTGTGTTGTAACGCCCATACACACTACAGACAGTCAATCATCTGTATCCAATCTGCCTACCTGTAATACATGCTCTCTGCACGTGTTTGATTGAACCAGTAAGTTCGACATACGTACTTGCACACTGGTTCAGACAGAGGTACATGCAGCTGCGTGGCCTTATGTCCCAGGCCATTTTCTGTCAGGAAAACAGCTCAGGAACAAGTTGTGCAAGACTCGACGTTGCTCCGTTTGAAGGGCAATGAGCCCCACGATTTAATTTCGCTGAACCCACATGATACAGTTGAAACGTGCGTCAGAGTAAGGGGAGGCAATACAGTGAGCTTGTGGCAAGGGAACTGTCACGATTTATGTCAGATCTTCACATGCGAGTGTCATGATGTGTCGTGGTGACCCACAACTTTCGTCGATTAGTGTCGATTGAGATTACATCAATAACCACGCAATGGATGTTGTAAACCAGCAGCGATAGTTGCCAGAAGGCGCTCAATCCGATGAAATTGATCTCTGTAATTTTAGTAGAAGTGTCTTGAAGGGATGCGTTTGGGCCGCCATGTTTCACCGGAAGTTCAAAAGTTGACGCGCAAGCCAAGGGCAAGCGAATATCAATGAAATGAACGGTCCGGTCATTTCCGGGACTGGCGGGTTGCTAGCGGGCCTTTAATGTTTGGTCCTTGTTTTCGACCTCGTTCACCCTACCATCGCAGTCTTGTGCATAACCAGCAGGCTTTCTTATTCTTATGGAATTATTACCAGAGCTCCAACAACACCTCTCTAACTCTCAAAGGGGATTTACCATGGGCTTGTGCAAGTTACGTAAAATGCACCGCCGAAAGATAAAAATTTGAGATTCAAGCTGTCACACTGAGCTCAACACCACTTTGCCTCAGGGATGCATTCAAGATGAGCGCTGAACGCTGAACGCCGAGTCTCGGCGTAGACCTCCTGACGACTGCCACGGTAAAGGCTGACAGCCAGATCACTAACTCTATCACTAAATGTTTATCGGTTCTAGCTAACCTTTGCGGTTGATGCAGCCGTCGTACAACAGGTCCTAACTCCTGGAAATGCATCATATAAGATACTATCTTATACATCGGCGATATTCGGTAAACTTGACAGGAGGGTGGTGATGCGTAAATGATCAGGGCAATTTGCTAATCGTTCGCTGGCAGGACCTCCTGTCAAGCAAGATTATCTCCAAGTAGTCCTTGTTCAGGGTTTCATGGTCAAGTTCGGTACACTCGACCGGACTACTTCAAACGGGTTCACAACGGCCGGGTTCAGGGAGATATGGCCTTGACGATACACGCACTCTGAACTGAGATTTGAATTTTCAATGCCTGAGATCCGACCTTTTTATCCTCCATTGACGATCTGCACCAGAACAGAGCCAAAAGCTTCGCATGTGTATTTTGCAACTATCACAGAAGCCATTTTGTGGTAGCGTTCCTACCGTCATGGGTGAGCATTCGATTTTAAATCTGATAATGTCAAAACGTGATCTTGTTGTATTTATTGAGGTCTGTCAACGATTCTCAGCGCTCACAGAACAAAAGCAACGGACAAAAAGCTTCCAAAGTGAGAACGGTCTCGATGGTTATCAGATACAGCTTCAACGGCGAACTTAAGCAGTCTGGTCCTGCAATCAGCTCTCACCGAATGGCAACTCGTAAATGTTCGGGTCTGAACTTTAGTTCAGGACTGAACTATTGCGGCACCAGCACTGCCAAGATATGGCGACCCTTGCTCAGGGCTCCCATTCCAGCTTATCTGGTCATTGGTACAAAATGAAACGTTCAAAGCAATTGCGCCGGACAATCCACCATCTTTTTGCGACTCGGCTCGCCGAAATGATACCGACACATGACAGACTAGTGGTCCGCTTCTCAGGGTGTGAGCACAAGATCGGGCCATATCTTACCGAGTTTTACGTCTGTTACTCCCAGCAATGAAATGGAAGCGCTTGCCGTCCTTGCATTTAAGTGTCGTATCTTCCATGGTCCAGAGGAATATCTCCTTTTCACTCCCACATTCAAGACGGGCAGTTTGAAAACAGGCACCTTCGATTCAATAAAATTCTATCACGAATCGCAACTCGTTCACGATCACAAAGGATCATGAGCAGCATCGTCATTGGCACTCTGCTTTGGATTTCTGTCCAACCACTCATACGCTTGCAAGGAACCTTTCCTGAGTTGCCCTTGCGTTTTTTCTCATTTGTTGTATTTTTTCCAGGTTCTTGTGTGTAGGATGTGGATTTGCAATCACAAAGGCAGGCTTATTGTCCGCCACGGCGGCTCGTGGGATGGGGCTAGTCATTATAGTAGGGAATTTTTGATCTGAGGATGTACAAACTGATCGATTGGCAGAATGTTACGACGCCAAACCTGATGTTCTCGACGATTGTACCATCGTTCAATTCATCAAACATTACTGAACTCGGTGCGATATCTGTGTTTTTTATGTTTGCTTTGACTAAGGGTATTTCCAGGCCCTCTTATCATCGTCGCGCTGATCTATATGCTAATCGGCGTAACACTATCGTGGATTATCAAGCAAATCTTCTGGGTTCCTCACAGATTTCGGCATGGAATTCTCGTGGCTGGAGGGTGGGCGAATATCGGTGATATCCGTAAGTTCACCAAAACCCCTTTGACAGCCACACGGCTGACACTTGTTCGGATTAGCAATCTCTGTGACCCTGAGCGTCATGGCGTCAGCACCTTTCAATGGAACTGATGATGAGAACCTGGCAGTGGGCTACATCGCCGTTTTTATCCTGGTTTTCTCTGTACGTATCTTGATTATGTCTTACCTTCGTTCACTGCAACAATCGTAGGTCACATTGTTTCCTCTTGGCGGACACCGGTGTGTCATGATGGATTTCAATGGTCCTGACTTGGAAAATGATCAAGTCAAGGAGAGGCTCAGCACCAAGCACGCGAAGACTCTGTCGAGACTAGCTGCTGGATTTGTGCGCCTCAGGCAGATCTTTCTCTGTAACCATCCATCAGTCAAGGAAATTCATAGCGAAGCCGGCCAAAATAGCGGCGAGAAAGAATCTCCTCATGAGACATTCACACATGAGGACTCTGTCACCACGTGTTATGACCGACCAAAGGAGGAAGAAATCGGAGTCTTGACATTGGCGAATGAACATCTGTCTACCCAGTTTCTGGATCCTACTTCTCCTTTTACATCTGTACACCCTGGTCCGCTTTTGACTGATGAAGCCCAGAAAGTCTCTGCGACTACCAGCCTTCCTGGCTCCGTCGCTGGGCACGTCGCGGTGACGCATGCTCATTGGTCCTTCAAGTTTGTTAGCCTGGCCCTTGAATTCCTGCGATCCCTCATGAATCCTCCATCTTTGGCTATCATTCTCTCATTCATCATTGCCGTTATTCCTCCATTGAAGGCTCTTTTTGTTCCAGGCGTTCCAGGCACGCATATTCCTTCAGCACCCGATGGCCAACCTCCACTCGCACTGATCATGAAGACGGCCCGATTTATCAGTGCTGCATCAGTACCGATGGGTTTGATTACTCTTGGATCTGCTCTTGCAAGACTAAGCATCCCGCGAAATCAGTGGAGTTCTCTCCCACTCGGTGCCATCGGGAGTTTGGCTATTGGCAGACTTGTTGTGATGCCCATTCTGGGCACCCTTATTTGCCAGCAATTCACACATATTGGACTGATAGATTCCTCCAACAATGTCCTCAGATTCGTCTGCATGTATGTCCCTTTGAACTTCTAAACCTGAACCAAACTTGACCTTGAGCATTAGCTTCTTGTCGGGTTTGCCCTCTGCAACCACACAGGTTTTTGTTTTTTCTTCGTCTTGAGCATAATATTGAGCATTGTTTAGGTGTTTTTGACTCAAGTGTATTCTGGGACAGGTAATGCTGAGCATCTGTCAGCATTTCTGATACCCCAGTACATCATCATGTTCATATCGATGATCGCCACCACTTCTTTTACGCTTCATATTCTCTTTGGATGATGCCCAGAAGCAGAGATAAATGAATCGCGTTATGTGCGGGCTTAGATGATGACGGTCGATAAATTTAATGCCCTTTTCTCCTGGCCACTGCAGTCGAATAGAATGTATATGTGTACGATGTAGAATGTATTGGAGCGTCTGAAACTGTATCTGAGACTCGTATGTTGTATTTTACACCAGGGAAGCTATCGGCACCACGGTCGATGCTGGCTTGTCATGATTTGCTTCAAAATCGAACGGTTCAACGGTCTATTATCATACAGTGTTTACTGTTAAAACTCGATCACTTCAAATCGATCCATTTCTGCATTCTGGAAAAACAATTGAGTACATCGCACTTCATGAGAAGATGAGATGATCCTACGTGCTCAGGATGATCCCTCGACAAATAAAGTTTGTCTCTATCGAGCCATATCTCGATGAACTCACCATTACTGAACGTTCTGTCAGACACAATCTCGACATAGGGCATGGATGTTGTGATGCATTGCTCCGTCTGAATGTTTTTTACTGTAGATGGTTCATTCACTATTCTTCCTAGGCCTTGCTGGTGGTGGCGCGTAACAGCTGACGGGCTGAAGTCCATGAGATGTAACCTGTACTCTGTTGCAATCGAGTCGCCACAGTCGTTTACTTCTGTGTCGTCTGCAGCGAATGCATATACAGCTCGGCTCCCGCTAACGCCAAGTCTGCATGAAAATCCGTGCGGGAAAACACGAGTATTTGAAGGTCCCCAGGATCTCCACGGTATTGTTGCTGCTGGGCCATCCGAGTCAACGAATTCAGGCTCGAAGAAAATCCTAGTGGAGATGACGAAGTAGAGTTCTGAAGATCGCGTCTCAAGGGAGAGTAGTCGATGTTCAGGATCCGAGATCCACGTTACTTGTAGGGCCTGTTCCTGAGCGTGTGCAATATCATCCGTCTGAGTGAAGCATCGTAGATTCATTGATAGTACAGGCAACAAGAAGCAAGCCAGTAATCGGGGCTCTTGAGACATGTCCTCGATTGAATAGAGCTTTAATTCGTCGCTGATAATTAAAAATCTGTCGTTTCCGAGGAAGCACATATCGATCTCGTCAACATCTGGATCTATTATGTGGCCGCTGATGATGCACTAAATCGAGCAGTATCAATTGTCATGTATTTCAACTGATTCTGGCCAAGGCTCACTAACCTCGGACGTTGTTGAGTGTTGCCAGTCCCAAACTTGCAACCTCCATCTGGAGGCTCCAGCAAATAGCGGGGTGCGCGGCTGAAGTCGAAAAGCGATATGTCTCCCCAAACCCTCGATTTTCCCACTCTTTGTGGTAGAGATATCGCGTTTTCGAAAGTCAGAGAAAAACAGAGTCCGTCCAGCAGCTTGAGGGTGGGCCTCATTTCCATCCAGGGCTACAAGGTCAATATAATATTTTTCATCAGACACCAGGCCGCCATTTCTAATGTACCTGATATAGACGATAGCAAGTAGGTTTTGCACTGGGTCAATGTGTACATTCAAAACATCGAAGTTGCTTTGTGTCTGTTTTGGAATTGAGCAAAGCGAATCTGGAGAGAAATCACGCTCAATAGTTTGTTGTAAGGGCTTCCGTGGTATTGGAAAGATCGTGCCCGAATCTATGTCTTCCTTCCAGAGGCAGGCATGTCCATTGACGATGGACACTTGCGTTTCTGTGCGAAATTGTACTGGTATAAAGATTACTTCAAAAGAGTGGATGTCAAACTTGAACCATGCGTGGGCTTTGTCCCTCAGGAGTTGTAGGCGCTTTGAAAAAGAAATGTGACCATCGGAGACAGGGAGAAGTTGTTGGCCACCCAGTTCAGTGATGTACTGAAGCTCGGAAGATAACATATAAGTCCGGCGAAGAGCCTTGCATAGCTGCCAGGCAATCATCAGAGTCCACTTGGGACAACCAACGCCAATTAGTGATTTGATAATAGCTTACGGATGTACAATGTAGAATGTCTTGCCAAGGAAGGAGGCTTAGAATATCGTGTAGAATTTCGTCAGGAAGAGACAGCAGCCCTGCTTTGGGTTTCATTCTTTCTCGCCTTGGTCTACCGAGTAATGCGCTGAGACTCGATGTCATTGTCAATGATATTATGGACAATTGTAAAACGAACTAACCAGAATTTGTTTTGTCGACAGCGAGTACGATCGGGAGTAGTAGCCTGAGTGGACTTCAAGTTAGCTGAAGAACGTATTCACAACGGTGTAGTGTCGAAACCACCGTTCTGCCCATTGCTTAAATACTTTCAGTTGCGACTAAGAAACAAACGGACAAAGCCATCGTGGCGGAAAAGACTGTAACGGTGCTATGAATCAGTCAAAGTAGCTTCATGGATTCGAGGTTGTGATGATGTTTTGAACAATGAACTTGAAGTCTTAGTGACTTGACGAGTTCAAAGGTGTGGTTATTGCTGCCACAAAAAGGACGCTCTGAGTCTTGAGGATATGTGGCACACAGATCTCCAAGTCTGCTTCACCATGTGCATGTCACATGAAGTACGACCTGGACATATTTTCACCCTTTGCAGGTTACTCCGGGCCAGGCTGTTAGCGTAGAGTCGTGCGAGGACTCGGGACGAGGGCAATGGGCCGTGTGGTTGACGCCCAGTAATAGTTGCTGATGGAGAAGCCGGCATGACTGTGATTATGTTCGACGCGTGGATCTGGCTGAACGCATTCAACAGGGACGAGATGTGATCAACTTGAGCAAGAGGGTCTTGCCACAAAGGATACCTGACATAAGCTGACAACAAGCCTGCCCTTGTTTGGACTGCAAGTCCTTTTGAGTTTGCAATTGTTGGCAGTTATTAAAAATGGAAAACTCCTGCGAGTTGAAACAGCATGTGGCACACATGCATGGATCGTTGTGTTACCATGATAATCAGTTATATTGCATCTAGCATTATGTACATCCGGTGCAGCTATACTAATTATAATAAGCACGTTATGTTAACCATGGCTACGCATGGACAAGACCCATTCCAGACGGGTGCTAGGTTACAAATACAAATATACAAGGTATCCACAAGGCAGAACGAACATGCAATAGAGAGAGCCGAAATGAGTGAACGTGAGTGAGAGTGAGCTATGCAAAAAAAAGATCGTGTGGGTGGATAACCGAATCGATGATGTCGTGATGCAGCACTCAGTGCCACGAGGCTTCAAGCCTTGTTATATGATAATCATGAGGGAAGGGGACGTCAAGCCCACCCTCGCCAGCTGATAGTCGCATTTAGTGCGCACGGACGAGTCTCCGTTTGTGCATCCGCTTGTTCTTGCTGTCTCGCTTGACAACATCCTCGTTGGTGGAACGGCCATTAAGCTTGCACTGCCCCGTCGCCGTCGGACTTGAGGTGGATGACGCGATGACAGTGGAAGAAGGGCCGCTGGCGAACGTTGATGTAGTCCCTGCTGAGGAACCCGATGCAGAGCCAGTAGATGTAGGAGAAGGAGCAGCAGAACCGGTAGCAGAACTGGAGCCACCGCTCACGAAGCTTGCAACAGGAGGGCCGGGGAACGTGTACTGAATGGGCGGGTTGTAGATCTGTGCGGTGATCAGTGACATGTTCGAACAAAAATCAAACATGAAAATGGCTCACGTTTGGCGTTAGGATACCAGGATCAGTATCAGAGTAACAACCAGGGAATAAGCACTCTTCGCTCGATGTCGGGCCCTGAGTCTGGGAACCACCAACTTGAAGTTGAATACACGCGGGGTAAAACTCAGCACCTCCTGCTGACATTGCAAGTTGGAGGGAGATAATCTCCGCGCGGAGCAGGTAATTGCCAGGTGCGAGAGTGCTTGGGATCGTCACGTTCACGGGAGCTCGAGAAGCTGCAGAACGAATGAGTGCAAGTAAAACAAAGTATGAACAGTACTAACTCAAGCTTGCCTGATACCAGGTACTGCCGTCCGCCTCAAGACCGAGTTCAGATATCTTGAACCACTCGGCATTTGTCGAGTCGTATGTTGAGCAAGAACCGTCGCACTTGGCCATGTAGTGCATCAATGGGCCTGTATTATGCGGCCACTGCGGATTGATGGTCACTTGTGAATCTATGGCATTGTGTGAAGTCACGTACGTTAGATGAGCCGTCTGTCCCACCGACCCATAGAATCTCGAGCTGGGAGCCAGGGTTCGCATTTCCGACCAGAGAAGCTAACTGAGCATCTTGCCCACAGTTAAGGGCTGAGTTGGTAGAACCCTTGACAGGACTGTTCGTGCTGACAAGGCGGATGATAGAAGGGGCAGGGGTTCCGACATTCAAGTTATTGCCCTTGTAGACGGTGCCATCGATCGTCACCTGCTGTACGAAACCATGGGCTGAAACGAGAGTGAAGAAGGCGAGTGCAAGGAGAAATTGTGCAAGTCTTCGAAGCATCATGGATGAGCGATGCGTAAAGGGGTGTCAAGAAAAGAGATGTAATGTGAGGCAGAAAAGGAATGATAGATGTTGATGATAAACAGACTCGCCCGGCGAGGGTTCAAATAAGAATGGAGTTGAAAGATAAAAAAGCGACTGTCCTAATTGTGGTGGACAGACAATAGAGCTTTTTGATCCACAGACCACTGGCGAAGGACCATGAGAAGACGCTTGCAACAGCCTTTTTATAGCATTGTCGCATAGACTGAATCAGAACAATGGACAAGATGTAAGATGGCTTACCATTATCCATTTCATCACATGAATCAACAATTGATTGGATGTTTGCCCCTTCTGCATGTTCCTCGCTTCCGTCTCATCAATCAAAGCCGTCGGAAAGTACATCATGGTGCCACATGCTGCATGTGGAGCATAAACGTTACACAAGTTCCGCTTTTTTACAACTCATCGGATCAAGCCGTATTCGCAGCGCTCCGCTGGTGTGGTTTAGTCGTGGCGTTGACTCCTTGAAAAGCTCAACCCTCAGGCCTTCTGAGCCAAATTTGGCCACAATAGGAAGACACAAAGTCGTGAAGCGGATCCACTAGGAGATAGTTGTGGATTCGAGTCCATCGCTTATAGGAACTCTGAGTCGAGTGCGGTTGGTTCTTTCATTGGAGAAGGTCCGCCAGCGAATCAGAATACAAGCCAGGTAGAAGATCAATCGAAAGAATCGCGCATGTGTGTGCCGTGCGACACCCGTACAACAATGTTTTTTAACAATTTCCCACGCTCACTACATAATGAACATTCAAAACGACTCCTGGCAGGCTCTCATCCAGCGTTCGGTCCCCCAAACGTTCCTCACATGCTGGTCCATGTGGAGGTACAGGAGTTGTACAGGCTACCAGGTGCAAACGGCGTCCAGGTACGTTGCTATCGAGATGGCAATGATACACACAATACACGTGGGCAGGATCGTCTTTTAGCCGCGGTGCAGTCGGCTCGAGTGCCCCAAAGTGCTTTGACACAACATGCATGACCTTTTTGGTAATGATCAATTATTCCTGTGTGGTGCCAAAGCCGGCGTGTTGTACCTTGACAATCATGTGTTTCACAACACATGGCTTTCAGATCAAATAATAGCGGACGAATCGTCCAAACCTGCGGTCCACTTTCACTCATTACCACGACATCCCCATACCCGCCTGGCTTATATTTCCTAATAAGCGGGGTTTGTTTAGAGAGATGCCCGCTGGGGAGTGTTCACTAGGAAGTGCCCACTATTGAGGCGTCGATCCATGGTCTTGTAACCCAATGACACCCCAACGCCGTTTTTGGCTCGTATGTTAGATGCTCCTTGACGGCTTAGGTGCGAGCTGTGCAAAGCGCATAGGGGCCTAGCCTGAGGGCACAACCACGAGCACCATTACATTTGCTCGCCGCGCGTCATGTGCGACACACTCCGCTCGATTGAAATGACCGTCAGCGTGTCTTTCATGTTGAAATTATGAGCACGGCGACTCGCCGCTTTGAAGAGGGAGCGGAGGACACCTCGATTCGACGATAACAACCCCGACGTCCTCGGTTTATGGACGGTGAGTGATCGACCAAGTTCTAGCACGTTGATGGTCTGTACTGATATGATTTCATATTTTGAGAGACCTAAACTGAGTCAGAGAAGCTGATGGTTCGTATTCCAGGTCTCGTCGCCAACTCGGCGGTTAAAAGACACTGACGTACGCGTGGTTTGTCAAGTGAGCGACTCATAGTCTATAGACAGTGACAAATGAACAGTTGAGCCTGATTAAATGCGTGTCTTCTAGCTGATACACGCATTTGATTTATAGCGGACTCCCGTGGTCTCGTTTACACAAAGTCCAAATAAGCACGCCAACACGTTGTTCACTTGACATGGCATGTGGTACTTGAACTCCTTGTCGCCTCTGTCCATTTATCAAGCAGTAGAGTCCTATGTTTTGTTTGATCAACAGCAGCACGATACGAGAGTAGAAAGATGACTCACCAGCGTGTCGCAATATGCAAATTAGTCTGCTCTCTAGCTAGGAAGTTCATAGCAGACTTTATTACTGCCCTCCTGATGTTACGAGACGCAAAAGGTGAGTCATCAAGCGAATGCAAAGCAAACTGCTCCTACTCACAAATTTCACGCAGGTCGTAGTTGCACCGCAGCATTCACTGTCCGTAGTGCAACCCTGGAGCGCTTGCTTGCATGCACTGGCAGACATGGATGTTGTCAGCCCTATTATAATGGCGAGAAAGAAGAAACGCATTATTTGCGAGGTGGTTTGATCTGCCGAGGATTTGAGACGGAGTCGGTAGGAAGACGGCTTGCTTTTATATTATCGCGCTTACCGTTGTCATGATGGGTGTTTGGATCCCTTCAGAGCCCACCATTTCGTGAATCACACAAATATAACGGACAGTCACACTGGCCGTAATTTGAGCGCAGGCCCGCACAGCATCTCATCAAAGCCAATATCCGACGTCGGCAGGAGACGTCATATTTTTTTGCTGCTGTCTCGCAGAAAACTTGATCTCCGCCATTTCTGAACAGATTCGCTTTGTTTCACTTGGAATATGATAGCAGAGCATGTAGAATGTGCTCAGTGAAGTAGCTAAGTAATTGGTGCTAAATCAAGTGCTGCAGACGAAAATTGCGAAATTAATATGCATCAGTGCCAATCATATGCCACCACGTGTCACTGCGACGCCAGCAAACCGCTTCTCACCTCAAGTCAAGCCTCAAGGATGTTGAAATCAAGCAAAAATAAAAATCCTCGATTAAATCACACTTAAAGTATATTTTGATCTGCAAACTAGTACGATCATCATGCACGCGGAATGTTTGAAGCCTGAGGAAAGTTTGAACCTAGTATTTTATGATGTCGGCAGATTGTTTACAACGCTACTTTCGATCAGTCCGCCTGACGATATGCCTCAGGCAGAACCTATCCATCTGGTCACATTAGTACTATGACGAACTAATATTAACAGGGCAAATTCGACTGGAACCATACATTATTTGATGATGCAGTTGATATACTTCGGGTGATTGGGATTGGAGACGGCAGTGCCATTACCGCAAGACCCCCGATGACTTGAACAGTATTCCTCAGGAAAAGATGACGCAATTTCAATCCGACTGTCACTCTATAGGGTGCTAGGCCCGCAAATTTAAGCATCGTTAACTCCATTTTAATGGAAAAACAGTCCATTATCCAGACCCCAGTCGTTCCTCTGTTTCGGCATTCGACAAACATCCCGATACCAGCGATCACAGCTCGTGCTTGTGGAGCTCCCAAAATGGCCACCGGAGGAGTCAAATGTCTGTACTCTGTAGTGGGAAGATCTGGCGCGGTCCTAAGCAGGGGTCCTGGTACAGTGGTTGGAACACTGAGAATGCTGGCTAGGTAGACCTGATAGCGGTTGAAACATGGTGGATATGAAATTGTTGGCATTGATATTGAGAAACCCTTCGTGCAACGAACCATATTGTATCGACCGTTTAGCTGCCAGCAGCAAGAAGTCTGTCTCGGAGCGTCAATTACTGGAGAAAGTCATCACCGATGGTCCGATTTTGGCCACGAGTTCAACTTCTGGCTATGTTCATGGGGATATTCGTGGTGTAAACATTGCTGCGAGACAGACACAGCGACTGCTGGTCCCAGTCCGCTCGGCTTTAGGTTGGTATGTCATTTGGCAAGTCTCGTCCTCATGATGCGCGTAAGGTGTTCCAGCCTTGTCAGGCCATTTAGAAGACGAACCTTTGCTTACATAAGTGATGAGGACTTGCCTATTGAGTACTGCATCCTAGCACAGCCACGCAAGCTCCTGTTTTTGACGCGTACCGACGAGCGTGTTTTCGCACTCCTTGATATCGAGCGCTTTAGACCAGATCCTTATCTTTGCACCGATCAATTAGGGGTAATAGAGTGCATGCGGAGGCAACGAGGCATGTAAATGGTGAGCGTCCCTTCTGGTTGCTCTTTCTCCTACCGTGACAGTTTTGTCGATCCCTTTCAGTTGCGTATACGAAGGGGGTACATAGTCTCCTCTGGCTACTAAACATCCTTTGGGAACTAGAGTTCGCTTCCTGCACTTGAAATAATATGCCAAGACAGTCGATCAAGAAGGTTGATGCTGCCTCGAAGGAACCGTGAGTCTACCTGAGACGAACGAGGGGAGACTATGTAACTGACAGGTGTTAGTCCCATTTGTATCATATGCAGAGATCCCATAGATGGAGCTGCAATCCTAGCGCCATGCGGGCATGCCTTCGACCTTGCTTGCATCACCCACCTCTTCCAGTCCTCAGTTCGTGACGACTCCCTGTATCCACCACGATGCTGTCACAGAAACATACCCTTCACAAAAGTACGACGCTATGTCAGTCAAGCTTTAATCGCAGACTTCCGGCTCAAGGGCCGAGAAAAGAAAACGATGCACCGGGTCTATTGTTCGTCCCCGTCCTGCGGTCGCTTTCTTGGTGCACTCCACCAAAAGTCGTCACGAAAAGTGTACGATTGCCCAGCCCCAAGTTGTTCCACCCGTACGTGTGGTAAATGCCGTACCAAGTACGAAGGGGTTGGGAATCACAACTGCGTTATTGACGCAGCAACCCAACAAGTTCTTGACATCGCTCAAGCATCAGGCTGGGCAAGATGCCCAGGATGCTCCCATTTGATAGAGAAGATCGCTGGCTGTAATCATATGGTTTGTCGTTGTGGAACAACGTTCGATTACGCCTGCAAGTAATAGCACTGACCCACTTGGATTCACATCTATGCACCCCCCAATATCTTTCCAAGGGTCAAAGGATGTCGAAGAGGGACTTCCAATTATGCCCCATGTAATAGAGTAGCCTTTATGCTAGAGCTTTGATTTTTTCTCAAGAAAATACATGCGGTTCAGTATGCAATCTTATCACAAAGGAGGACATCACCACGGACCCGCTAAGCTTGGCACGATCTACAAGTATAGGTCGACATCCCGATCATGAATGACGATTTCGAAATTATTTACTCCTCGGGAAGTAGAGAACAGTATAAAATTGATGTAAAACATCAGGCTTTGTGATGCAACGAGGATGTCTACATAAATGCATGAAAAGAGGGACAGTTGCTGCAATATTAATATGTGCAAAACACGGCATTCGACGAGATATCAAGAAAAGAACTATGAACGAAAAGTTAAGTTACCAGGCATATCTTCAACACGACTCCTCCACCACCGGTCTAAGTATCCTTCTCAACAGCCAGATTTTGACTGCGCTTGCGGCGGAGCATGGGTATGCTGAGCCTTCGGGGAAGTTTCGGTGTACTGGGCTGATGTTTCAATTTTGGGCTTGTGGGATCCGCAGGCGTTTCGGGTGCACGTGTCAAAGCAGGAGTACTTGACAAAATTGAACGACTTCGTTGACGCGAGGTCGTAGTGGATAGACTAGACCTGCTCATATTGAAGATCGGGGAGCTCAGGAGACCGGACTTGCGAGGAGCGCTGGGGGATCCATCGTCCCGTATAGTTTTTGGAGCCGTAGGCAAGGGCGGAGGCTCCTCAGTACGGGTAGACCGACCCTTCAAGTGAGGTGCACTAGGATGGTGTCTGATGCTGCGTTCGCGATCGCCATCAGGATGGTGTTTCTGCATCATCGGTGAACTCGGCTGATGCCTCAGCTTTGTCTCCTGGTCCGCAGACCGGACATATGGGGTATCAAACGTTGCCGACCGCGGACTCGCGCTCGTGTCACTGCTCCTTTGTGCCGCACCATCTACTATGCTTGGTCTCCGCGCAAAAGGGGAGAAGTTGAGCTTGCGAGTGACACTCGCTACACTCGGCCTCCTTGACCGCGGCGCACTTGAACTTCCGTCGCTTTGGAAGTTGGACTGCATACTGGGCGTCGTACGATGAGCTGGAAAATTATATTGCGTCGGAATGCGCGGGCTCTGCAACGGCAACGGTGGTGAAAGTTCTGGAGTTGTGATCGTACCTCTGCGAAGTCGAAGTGGGCTGCGAGGTATCGATGCATCACCAGCTCGCTCTTCTGCTACAGGAGAAGCGGGCGGCGCCCTTTTCCACCATACGCGCGAGTGCTGTGGAGATATGTATTGAATGCTCTGGTCATCGTGTTCATCAGCTTTGCGAGCGCCCTCTTCGCGCCGCTTTTGCTTCTCGACCACGCTACGTACGCCAAGGCCTCTTGCCTTGAGCCATCGTCTACCAAGGCTGTAAGATTTGGACTTGCCAGACGGGATCTCATCCGGACGTGGAAGGAACACACGAGATCCAAACGTCGGCGTTCCACAACGCGATGACGAGCGCTCAAGCATAGGAGAAGGCAAAAGCGGCAAGATAGCCGTGGAGATAGGCCTCGACCCGAGCGACGACGGCAGCTTGTTCGCATACATCTCCTGGGCGGTCTGTGGGCCCTCGTGTTCGTCGTCCTCTGAGGGCTCAGCACATTCAAACGACAAATCTACCGCAGGATCCGAGATTGGCCGTGGAGGGAGGATGTTGAACGCATCTTCAGGTATGTCTACAGGCTCGCAAACAAGATGCCCGAAGTGGGAACCTTTCGAATATGTCACACGTGCAATGCGCCAGCCAGACGACAGAGCCAGCGCACAAAGCTCCCGTAGCGTGCGCTCCTTGCCATTGAAAATGATGTGCATCTATGCAGCTCGGCCAGTAAGCCCTTATACAGACAACAATCTATCATCGCACGTACCACGATGTCCATGGAAAAGGGAGTTGCACTTGCTTTGCCCAAGTTCGGGAGCAGGGGCGCAGGCGCTAGAGTGCCATGTGCGCCCTCGAGATGCGCTAGAACAGAATCAAGTGTCCACTTTTCGCCTTCGCATTTCTGATGCTCGTGCTTTACGCTACGGACGCCCTCATCAACGCATGCTAATGGGAGGACGTGATCTGCAATGATAAGCCTCGTCTCTGGGCCACTTGCAAGCCGCAAGTTGAGCAGCACATGACGTGCACGAACGTCAGGCCAGTCATGTAGGACAACACGAAGTATGTACACCGCGGGATGCCAATTGGGGTCTGATGAGGGAAGCGGAGGTTGTGGAAGGAAGAAATCATGGTCTGTCGAATGAATCGTGAGAAATGCATGCCAAGCATCTGGACAAAGTACTCACCATGAAACACTACCTGTCCACTCTCCAACATTTCTGGACATTGCGCACGCCATGCGTCAAGCCCAAGTCCGACGACAACCGGACGGTCCTGGATTATGAAACGGAACTGCATGTCCTGGTCCTCACAAGAAGGGACCGTTGACTGTCGCGTACCGAGCTCGCCTTGACAAGACTGAATCCTCAAATCAGCATGGGAGCGTGCAGATTTGAGATTGGTGGACTTGAGATCGGCACGAGAGGTATGTGCTTTAAGATCGCCTCGTGAGGCAAAGGACTTGAGATCTTTCCGGGGTTTATGTGGAGTCAAGTCGTTGCAACACCGTTGAGGGATGAAGCTGTTGTTTTCTACCGTATCTTCAGCTTCGTCGCTGCTTACGCTTCCCCGCCGTCTGGGGCTACCTCCAAACGCCCGTGCAAGGATCATCGTTGTGCTTCCAATTCCTCCTCCGACGTCTACTATCGTCGAACCTCGTGGGAGGGAAAGCCAGTCGAAACCTAGAGTCGCAAGTGTCAGAAATATGCAACAACACAGGCATGTAGGCAGAAGGAACAGCGACATACAAGTTAAAATGGCTCCAGGTGCCTCCCACCCACTCGTACCGATCATCGCCCGCGAGAACCGCTCAAGGCGGAAAGATTTACCCGGCTCACGACCGCTCTGTGCGGACAGCATGCTCAAATTCCTCACATGTCCAGTGCGAGTCTGTGCACTCTCATCTTCAGCTGACACAACATTTGCAACAGCCCCTGCTGGTAAACATCCTGTACCACCGCCATTCCCACCAAGGGCGTCCAATCCTCCGTTCTCTAACCACTCGAAAAATGGCACAGGCGTGTTGAACGCGAGATTGAATGCTGGAAGAGGCTCAGGTCCAAGTCCCGACCCGGCGCTCCTTCTATCCGATTCAGCACCCAAGCCCACATTATCACTAGGTGGCACGCCTTCGGATACAACCGAACTTGTTGATGCAAGCGTAAGCGTCGACACTACAGACGCGCATTTGACAAGGGGCGCAGAAGAGGCGGTTGGATCTTCGCTGTTGCTGTAGATGGTGTTGTGCAGCGGTGAAGGGTGTGGGGCTAACGGTGAAAGTTTGTGTGCTGTTCTTATAGATGAGGCTTCTGTGTGGGGCGTTGTGTTGCGTTTGGGGGATAGAAAGCCGGAGCCGAGGTCCAAGGGCGGACCAGCGATGGGCGCAGGCATGGTTGCATCCCATAAACGAGGAGACTCTTCCACTGGACTGAGCGCATAAGTGGCTGTCGCAGCTTCCTGGAAATGGCGATGTGTCTGCGTAGACGAAGTGGTAGTTGGATCCGAATGTATGCTGGTGGATGACTGGACACGTAAGGGCTGGGGCTGCACTACAGGGCTGCATATATGCGCCTTATTATCTGGAAAGCCGGATATATGCGCACCACCCCCTATATTTGGGGTACTGAAAGCGGATGTCTGCGCTTCATTTCCGTCTGCAGGCATTGTGGGAGCACTCCCTAGAGGAGCTAAAGGGAGTTGAACACCTGTAAATGCTTCCGTGAGGTACGCAGCCGACTTGAACAGCTCATCGGTGCTAGGCATCTTCACTTTAGAAATTTACACGTCCAGAAGAGCAAAAGAAAGCGCACCACAGTCCGACGAAAGCGGCGATGCCAGAGGTGTCTTCATATTTTTTCTCGGGACTAATGACAGATGTGAATTTGTGGCAAGGGCAACGGAACAGGATAGAAGTCGATAACGTACTTGGCAAAGACATCTGCCACGCTCTTGCCGCTGTCGAGCAGGCTCGCAACGCGCGTCAGTGCGAAGGTGTCTGGAGCTATTTCACGCAGAATGTGATGCGTTGAAAGCAAGCGCAGGGGGTGAGCTAAGGCCGAGGAGTTGTTAGCCGATTCACTTCGCCAGCAAATAAAATGAAAGGGCAGTGAGAAGTCAAAGCAACAAAGAGTTCAGAAGCTCAGACGAAACTTAAAATCGAACGATTGGAGAGAACAGACTCACCTAAGCGAACAGAATCCACGCAACAAAGGCCGCCTGTGCGTTCCGTGATGATGCGCGAGATGTCTTTGACATGCACGCCCTCTAACTGGAGTGCCTTTTCCTCCGCCTTTGTCGGGGCGTCTAGACAATTTTGTCACGTGAGAAGCATGGCAGGAGCGGGAAAGGAAGGGAAGGGGATATGAAATCACAGGGGCAGACGATGCATGAAATTGGATCAGACGGCGATCAGTACACCCCGCGACCAAGGGAAAAATGAGGCACGCACCCCGAGTGAAGCTTGGGCGTGATGCAAAGCCCTTGACGGAGTTATGATTTGGGTCGTTTGATCCGTTAGCCAAGGCACCTTGGTCAACGTAGACGGGCTCGCTCTGGGATTGGAGCTCCGCGATGATACGGAGTTCGGAAAGAAGCCGCTGGCGCTCGTCCTCTGCATCGCGGAGAATTTCGACGACGTGTAAATGTTCGATGAGACGCAAGCATGCTGGAAGGGTGTACTGAAGGTGGAAAGTGTCAGAAATTACGTGGTAGATGACGACAGAAGAAATGAATGACAAAGGTGGTCGAATTGAAAGGAGAACGAAAGATAACCCACCATCATGCTCGCGTCGGACATGAACAGAAATGGTTTCTGTACAATGCTGGTGATTTGGCCAGCAGCAGCAATGATTCTTGTGGCTGCAGCGCTTGCTGCTGGGCCGGCTGCGAGTTTCTCCGCTGTTGATGACGACGCATATGGAAGAGATGGCGAAGGATAATCGTGCTGAAGGTTAGACAATGGTGACGATGGAGTCCCATAGGAAGAGGCCTGCGTGCTAAAGGTAGAAGACATGGGCGTAGCGGGCACCGACACTGGCTCTGGAGAATCTGGAAACGCCGGTGATGAACATTGGGAGGAATGGGGAGTGGAAGAACTTGAAAAAATGCGATGAATATCATCGAGCGCATCGCCAATGAGGGCATGCAGCGCCCGCAACGTTGCAAATGTCGGGGTTGGCGTCATCGGCGGATCAAACCAGGGCCAGCGGTTGTGCTAGGACAGACACAAGGATAACTCTTAGAGAGTGCAAAATAGAGAACCTAAGGGAAAAGAAAAATACATCTACACGATACTTCGCCGCACGTCAAACAGGACCAGCTCACGTTGTCTGAATAACTAAAAACTGACCAGCGAAATCGTGCTACGAATTGAGGACATATTAAATATTCAGGACAGACTAGAGGAAATTCGAACGCAAGATGCGAACCCCACAGCATGCGTTCTATTCGACAATCATCAGACAATCGCGTCAGAAGCGAAGCCAGCCAGCCAAATAGAAATCCGAACTGCAAATCTGGCAGGTAACCCGAGGACATCGATATAATAAACCGTATGCAGCATAAACCGCATAAGGTGATTCAAAGACGCGTCGATCCAGCATGAACATGGGCGAAAGCAGGTCAGAAGTTCATTCAAGGACGCGTCGAAAGACCTAGGTCTTTCGGGCATTGCCGGTGGCGCACCTTCTTTCTTGTTGCAAGGCTCAGCGCTCGATGCTCTCGGCTTGTACATATTTCCTACTCAGAGATCGCCGCAACGAGGACGACAACGAGGGCGTACATGCACCGCCAAAGCACCACAGATAGTGAAACGATATTCAAAACGCCAATGAGCAAGGTCGCCGCTGGATGACTACTTTTGCATCAATAAAACAGGTTCCTCCAAAGAAACCGGTATCATTACAACCCCCCGGGTCCAACCAACCAGGTAACTAACACGCCTGAAAAATGTCATACGACTGATTAAACACAAGGAAAACGCTCAAGCACAAACACCTTGGTGGCAGGTGCGCACTTCTGTACTCCACAACAAATGGAGCTCGCATCAACGACTGGATGATATACTAGTAGGTTCTGCCTGAACACCGACTGCCCACGATCATACGCAAGGCAGGCATGTACTGCAACACTGAGCGTCAACTGTCGCGACAGCATAAACAAGTCCCCATCCTACAATCCGCCCCATCTCATACCGGCCACCCGAGCACCTCAGCAGTTCATACACCAGGTCCACATGCAAGCAAAGCATTTATCCTTCCTCGCCGTTATTGTTGCTTTGGCGGAGGTCTGTCAGTGCATGTCAACGAGTATTCCATAAATGCAAAACAACAAGTGACTGTTGCAAGGACCGCTTTGGCTTGACCCGCATGGAACTTGTGAGTAGGATATATCGAAGTTTCACATGATTGCTCATCTTTTGCGCCTTGTACCATCAGCAAGCGGGTAACATGGTCTGCACATGGCGACACACCAGAGTATCAAGTATCTACTTTCGCTTTAGTGAGTCATACGCCTGCTCGCACCGGCGCTGCTGTGGATTGAACGATATGTAGGACGCTACTGATTGAGAAATGGGTGGAAGCATTATGTGTCGAGTTGATGTGGATACATCAACTTGAAATGAATGAGGCGTTTGCATACTTTTTTTTGTCGGTGCGAATGTTACAGAAAACGATGGGTGGGTGCAGTTTAATTATGATCAGTATAAGCAATTTGTTTACCTTCGTAGTTTCGGAATGGAATCAGAGAGGGGAGGAGATTAACGCGTACTTGTATTTTGTCAGTAACAGCAATGAAATAATTTTATACAGTGTAATATTGTATGCGAGATGACCTTCTCATTTTCGCACCGCCGCCTAGACTGGTGACCAGCCCCACTCCGACGGAAGCCTGCATCAACTTGAAAACCCCATCTTTCTTGTTCATCAATGTATCATATTTCCCTCCCCCGCCTGTTTTCTCCACTCCCCTCACTTGCCGATAGTAGATACTGGGTCTATCGTAACCTTTGCCTGAAACAGGGTGAGACAAATCATTATACGTACGTGCGCGGGCTGTCAGATGAGTACTGCTATCAAGTCGGCGGAAGAAAGCCGGACCGGCGTTCCTAGAAAAGTAGTGCGTATATGTAGAACTAGGCTTAGCCAGTTGCTACAAATACAAACCGCTTGTCTAAAAAAAAAAGGAAGAAAGCCGTGTGAAGCTAGTCTGCCCAAGCCAGAACAATCCCAGAGATTCAGAAGGGAAGAGGTTCCTTATCACTTACTACGGTGGCCTGCCAGTGGGCGCTCTAAGAGTTCACACACTGTTTTCTTCCTCCACTATGGATTCCTCGACATTGAGAAAGCAATTCAGCCGTTTCCGAATCCTCATCATTGGTAGAGCGAATGCAGGAAAAACCACCATTCTCCAGAGGGTTTGCAAGACACGAGAGAGCCCAGAAATATATAACAACGTTGGGAAAAAGGTGCGAAACATGATATCGGTAATACTAAGATGATGATGATGATGGTTAACCAATATTGGACATCAGATCGATCCTGCTGTGTTGATGGCATCTAGAGAGGTAAGACGTGTTCATTGTGGTTGGTAACACCACTCAATGAGTTTTTAGCGCGGAGTGCATGATATCGAGAATGAAATGGTGTTTCCAAACAACCCAGGATTCATCTTTCACGATTCACGCGGGTTTGAGGCAGGAGGACACTCTGAATTTGACAAGATGAAGGCTTTCATTGCAAGCCGTTCTAAAAAGAGATGTTTGAGTGATCAAATCCATGTCATATGGTAGCTGGTCTTTTTTTTTTTTCTGGCGTGCGCTAGTATCTCACGTCTTTGACATATTAGGTACTGCATTCCGATGGATGAGGATTGCAGATCTTTCACGAATGCAGAAGTGATGTTTTTCTCTCAGTGCGACACTGGAAACAGTAAATTTTTGGATCTGCGGTTGTTTATCATCGACTGATTTACAATCCTCAGTTCCAGTAATTGTGTTGTTCACTAAATTTGACGCTCTCTACGACGATGAATTTGAAGAACTAATAAGTAAGGGAGTATCGAGAAAAGATGCAGAAGCGCTGGTCCCGCAGCATGCCAAAGAAGCATTTGCTAATGGGCCACAAATAAAGATTTTGTACAGTCGCAAGGACAACCAGCGCCCTCCAAGGTGTCATATATGCCTGCCTGGTAAGTTGAGCAATTCTCGAGCTGGTAATCAATTTGCTGCTTATTTTTGCTCTTGTCCATTTAGATATGGACAAGGACGATGCAGACTCCGGGCCACTTATCGAGCGCACGGCTGAAGTCCTGGATGATGATGTGCTCAAACAATTTTTTGTCTCTACCCAGCGGACCAACTTGGAGTTGTGCATCAGATATGCAGTTGAACGGTAACTCCTCAAACCTCACTTATCAGTGGCGAGAGATAACTCACTGTATACTAAGGTCGCTTGCAAAGCATCTCAACTTCACCCAGACAAGCTCATCGCGCATTATAGATGAATTGGGTGGATGGTTTCCACATACTTCAGTGAGATTGTAGGAATTTTCAAAAACTCATTTATACTTGAAGCTTACTTGTAGGCAGTACGTCTGATCATCTCTGCCAGCATGCTGACCTAAGGTATTGCTGATCTGTTGACAGGCGGTAAGTGTGTTGATCCATTGCTGAGCTCAAGCCTCGCTGACTGAACACATCGCTGATCCCTTGATAGGGTGTGAGTATGTTGATCATGTGGAGCTCGAGCCTTGCTGACCAAACACGTCAATGACTCTTGATAGTTGGTGAGTGTGTTGGTCCTCTGTGGAGCTCGAGACTTGCTGACCGAATACGTCGCTGATTTTTGATAGTTGGTGAGTGTGTTGATCTTTTGTGGAGCTCGAGACTGAACATGTCGCTGATCCCTTGACAGAATGTGAGTGTGTTGATCCTCTGTGGAGCTTGAGCCTCGCTGACTGAACGTGTCGCTGATCCCTTGACAGAACGTGA